>CM069863.1:164095753-164408253 GCA_036172795.1 Pelodytes ibericus
TCGGGATAACTTGATAACTGTAAATAATACTTCCATTTCTTGAGTTCTCAATGCACTTAAAATAAGTGAAACTAGATATAAGCTCTAGGAACAGTATTTCATTTGGATGTAATTTAAAAAAATCAAAAAATATAACAGACAAAAGACAAACAAATAACAAAGTTAGATGGGTAAATGTGATATTTAAACAATTCTTTATTGCTTTGACAGTTCCCATTTTTAAGAGGCAAAAAATTATCTGGATATTTATATTGTTTAATTCTATGTCACTTCTCAAAAATCTAATCTAGCTGCTTTTATCTTAACAATAACAGCCCCTGTCTTGCTTTATTTCCTGTTTATGTGTTCTTTAGGAACATATATACACGTGTTCCTGATTATTCGTAGCAAAAAAATACACATATTGGTAACATTCATACATCACTCATTCACGGTTGGATTCAGAGGTGTTGGTGTTAGGGGTTTTGGGAGTGGGGGCAGGATCATATTGATGATTAGAAAGTTCTGCCCAAGTGTCCCAGATTTGATTATATAAGGTCTCTTGTCTTGTATTTTCATACATTGCATTCTCCATGAATCTTTGAAGATTGGTTTGCGTTACAACCTCTATCCAGGCAGGGGCCTGAGAGGATTTTTAGGCTCACTCTATACATAATTGTGTTGCCATGAAGAGGTGTATTAATAAAATTGTATCTGCTTTGTTAACCATGGGGAGACCCAAATGAAAGAGGAAAGCTTCTGGGCTCAGGACTCTAGAAGTGCCAGTCAATAATGTCATCACATTCGTAAGTTTTCTCCTGAGAGGTAGTAGCTTTGAACATGTCCACCAGATATGGGATTGAAATCCAAAGTCGCTTTCGCATCTCAAACACAGATCGTCTGTTACATAGAAACATAGAAACATAGAATGTGTCGGCAGATAAGAACAATTCGGTCCATCTAGTCTGCCCATTTTTTTTTTTTTTTAGTAATTTTATTAGTCCCCCGTTCCCGGTCTTATAGCTAGGATAGCCTTGTGTCTATCCCACGCATGCTTAAAATCCTTGACTGTGTTTACCTCTACCACTTCTGCTGGCAGGCTATTCCATACATCCACTACCCTCTCAGTAAAGTAATACTTCCTGATATTACTTTTAAATCTTTGCCCCTCTAATTTAAGACTATGTCCTCTAGTTGTGGTAGTTTTTCTTCTTTTAAATATACTCTCTTCCTTTACTGTGTTGATTCCCTTTATGTATTTAAATGTTTCTATCATATCCCCCCTGTTAGTGTTTGAAATCTAGACATTCTTTCAGGGACTATGTATCCTCTGTGTAGAATCTTTAAATATGTCTCAAAAATAGTTGTTCCATGTATTGCCTTTCTCGTTAGACCAAAGTCCCGGTCCCATTCCGTTACCGAGAACTCGATATTTCCAATTTAGCCATGGTGCTCAACTTCTCCCCCTTCCTTCCTGGGTGTAGGAGTTTATTAATTTTTGAAATTGAGTTTCCTTTCTATCTTAAAGATTCTTTCCAATATATTATCCTCTGGTATTTGTATTTTGCCAGTATATTCCTAAATCCTAATATAGGATAAAAATGCACAACCCTTTAGATTCTTCTCTGCCTGTAACTCCTCAAATTAAAATACGTTTTTTTTTTGTTTTTTTTTTACTATTACTTTGATGTCAAATCTTCCCCAAATTACAACATTAATGTTCTCTAGATTAATACCAAGAGCATCAATTGGGGTTTTGAGCGTGTGAATTCTCTCAATTCCATTTTGTTTTCCTAATTTTATTTATTTTTCGTTTATTGTATTCAGTTTTGTCTGTCCAAAGTAACCATTATACCTTTCTATGTTGTATACAGCTGATTTCGTATTTTTTCAATTGCAGGGTTTCTTGGCTTTCAATTTTCCAACTAAGGAAACATTCTAAACCCCTTTAGAAGGCGAGGATGTTGTTTTTGTATTGAGGACATGGTGACAGCATAGAACCTCCTCCGTTAAAATGAGTGGTGGAATCAGTCAATGATCACCACCACTCAGGTGGTGTTGCTGTAATGCCTCAGTGTTGATAGCAAAATTTGTCCATCATTAATTTTGATATGATCAAGGGAGAATGTGAATTTATTAAAAATTGAATGATAAACACGGGATTTAAGACTTTTTCTTACTGTTGTATTACTTTAATTATTTCTTGTTAAACTTGAAGTGCAAAAAAAATATGTGTTACTAGGAAAAAAAAAAATTCATGCATCTTTTTTGTTTCATTTACAGGCGATAAATTATTCCCAAGCCATTGTTTAAAGACTAACACTTGACTGGTGTATTCTTCCCTATCGTGTTGTTCAAGCAAATCTAATACTCGATGGAAATGTCCCTCTCACTAATAGTCAAAAATAATCCCGATGACAGGTCTGTGTAAACGTGGAAAAAGCAATTTATTTTAATCTTATGATTGCCAGTGGCACATCAGCTGTCAGGAGAACTCTTAATAGTTTTTCTGAAGAAAATGACAACATTTACATAAATTTGTTAAACATCTGGATAACTAAACGTTCTTAGCATATACTAGTATTTTCATCTCTTTTTATTATTCTGCACTCTGTCTTTGCTTGTTTGTTGTAGAGTGCAGAACTGAAGTCACTTTCAGTGGAACCTGTCTATACAGAACCTACTGTGTATTTTACATAGTAATTTAGGTTGACAAATTACCCTTCTACCCATCTTTATTCCTTCTGATGATCCAGAGGAAGGCAAAAACCCCTAATTAAATAAAATCAAATTTTACCAGATTGAGGATAATTCCTTCTTGACTCCAAATCAGATTGATCCTTGGATATTAATATTGAGTTTATCATTGACAGCCCTTTATGTTCTATTTTCCTAAAAAAAAAAAAAGAAATATCCAGAGCCTTTTTGAAGGTATATATTGTATTTGATAGCACCACCTCTCTTGGTTGTGAGTTCTGTATATTTATTGTGCTTAAAGAATCCCTTCCTTTGTTGCCTATGAAATATTTGCTCTTCCAGTCTCTAGGGACGACCTCATGTTCTTTGTACATTTCAGTGTATAGTTCACTGGAAAGTTCTTTATATTTTCCCTGCATAAATGTATATAGCATTATGATATGCACTTGAAGATGCTGGTTTTCTACCTCAAAAAAATCTATTTGGTTTTCTAGGGAATCATTTGTTACAGTACATGATACCTTAGTTTATCATGAGGCACTGCACTGTATCTTCGGGGGCTATTCACTAACAGGTGAGTTGCAGGGGAGTTGATGCTGCACAATGTATAGTTGAAATGGTGAGATGAAATGTCACATCAGCTCACTTGCAACTCACCTTTTTAGTGAGTACCCCCCCTTACAGTCATTTTAATAATCAGGTTTGAAAATGCTCAACTCCAAACTGACAAGACCAGCAGCTCTCTGCCCCAGTATTGCCACTCTGCATATTTTCCCAGGGAAGATACCAATGGCTCAACAAAAACTTACCTTTCATGTACTCATACCAACCAAGAAGATGGAAGACAGCATTAATACCAACAATTACTGAAATCAGTAATCTCATCTGGCATAATCTTACAATGGAAAAGATGCACTACTCCATAACAGACCTGAAATACTATGATACACAACTTACCCTATGGAAAGATCCTTAATCTACTGATACTAGCAGAACTATATGGGATGCAAGAAGGAAATCAAACCCTTTTCCCTTTCCCCCCTCTAACCCCTCCCTACCTTCTTCCCCTTACCAATCCATCCCTCAATTCACTTTCCATGCTCTTTCCCCCCTACACCCCACATTTCTACTATATCTATTTTCTTTCCTATTGTTCTTAAGCTACTCTGTGTTACTACCATTCCAATGTACATATTAAATAGATTTATATTACAAGATTTGTACTGTTAATACCCAATCCGCTACAAAAAAGTGACATGCTGTACAATAACTCATTATGTACCTTTCTGTAAAACAATAAAACAAATTATTTAAAAATAAATAAATCATCAGGTTCATGTTTGAAGACTATGGATTTTAGAGTAAAACATTTTTGGAATATGGAAAGGGATGAGATAACGCAACTGGTAAGTGCTCTGACTACAATACCTATTGGATTACTATTATTACTTAACACAGTCAAAACATTGTGAAATATGTTGAACTTTGTAAAGCAATGAATAATAATCATTTTAAAAACCTATGTATCTAGGCCAGAATTCCCATGAGGCACCCTGGGCAACTTCCCAGACATCTTTTATATTAACGTCACTAAATGAAGGAAGAAAGTTAGATGGTAATCCCGTTTATCTTCTCCATTTTTATACATATATGTCAACCAGCTCTGAATTCCTTCTATCTGTGTCTCCATATACCGTATTTGCTCGATTATAAGACGGCCCTGATTATAAGACGACCCCCCAAACTTTGGATATTCCTTTAGGAAAAAAACTAAAAGCCTGAATATAAGACTACCCTATAGGAAAAAAGTTAAACTCGTATATATTCACATGTAAATTGCTTTTTTAATAAAATATTATATAAAAAAAATGCATTTCTTGTGTTTATTTCTTTTTATGTGCCAATGCTGCCTCTCTCTTTCCCTTGCCCCCAGCTTTGTCTCACTCCCCACTCCCCCCTCACCTGTCTCTTCCCCCCCACATGTTTCTCTCTGCCCCCTTCCTCTGTCTCTCCCTCCCTTCCTGCTCTATCCCCCCTGTCTCTCTGCCCCCTCCCTCACTCCCTCCCCCTGTCTCTCTGCCCCCCACCCTCACTCCCTCCCCCTGTCTCTCTGCCCCCAACCCTCCCTCCCTCCCCCTGTCTCTCTGCCCCCAACCCTCCTCCCCCTGTCTCTCTGCCCCCAACCCTCCCTCCCCCTGTCTCTCAAATAGAACAGTCCAATACTGTGCTTACAGCGCACTTTGAAAAATTCTAATTGTTTTGGGTGCAAAATAGTACTTTTGCGTCTTGCGGTGCACTTCAAATCTGAGAGTCAAATAGAACAGTCCAATACTGTGCTTACAGCGCACTTTGAAAAATTCTCCTCCTCCAGCGCCGCTTCCACCTACACCGCCACGGTCACCGCATCCTCAACCTCTGGGTCACTTAGTATAAACTGAAAGAGAATACCCTGCACTCCAACCCTCTCTCAAATGGATTGATTCTCCTGGCAGCCATGCTTTAGATTTAGATTTATGTTCTTCCAAAGCTAAAATCAAAGATTCCATCTAGTGCTATTTTATGGCTCAGCTGTATTTGTAATTTGTATGTATTTTATGTTATTTAAAGTTATTTCCCTATCCACATTTGCTTGCAGGGCACTTGTCCTACTCTTACCCACATTTTACTTCATTTTGAAGCAATCTACCCCTTTCCAGGACTTTTTTAGAAGCATTTTAGTGGCCAAAAGTTCGTGTCCCCATTGACTTCAATGGGGTTCGGGTTCTGGGTCAAGTTCGGGGTCAAGTTCGAGCCCGAACCCAGACTTTTTTCCGAAGTTCGGCCAAACCTTCCGAACCCGAACATCCAGGTGTCCGCTCAACTCTAGTTACCATGTTGCTATTATCTAATGTGAAGCCCACTCTATTTAGATTTCACAGTAGAAGCACTGCTAGTCCAAGCGCTTTATGATTACTGTGCTTCCCAAGAGAATAGGTTACATTTACTGAAAATGGACACACTGCCACCTACACTAACAGAGCAACAAGGTTCAACAATAGAATGTATACTGGACTAAGATCTAGACTACTTTCCCATCAGCCCATCTGTCTACACAAAGTGGAAGGATACATAGTTTTTTTATTTTTTTTATTTTCTTTACTGTGCATTTGATAAACTGCTAGAAACATAACCTTCCATTAAATATTTATTTGATTTGATGAAGTGGAGCAGGGAGAAATAGATTGCTGCTAATAATCTGCTTTACAGTTTTGAGAAGAGAATGCAGTTTATTTAGCTATACTAGGGTTGCTTAAATTATTTAAAAATAAGAGAGATGTATGAGCTTATTTACATGTACTGAGTTCTGATCATGCGTAAGCATCTGTATATTGACAAATAGTGCTTTTTATTTAGTAGACATTTGGTTTATCTTACATAAGTCCTCAACGTCTTACCCCCACATTCTAATAGGAAATATCTACATAATGCCAACCTTAATGTATTTTATCAAAGATGATTTTTTTCATATTTTTGGGGGGAAATGTGTTCTCTTCTTCACCACTGCCTAGCTGAAGTAAAGAACCATAGGTTATAAAAAAGGCATTATGCACTGGGAAGTATATCATCTGATATACAGTGATGCAGTGGAGCATATACAGGCATATTCAAAGCTGTGGGCATTGCACATATGGAGCATGATGGCCATTAAGGGTTGGTGGCATCTTTCAAAATGCAAAGCTGAGGAAAAAAATCTTAAGGCAATATTCCTAACCTTAGGCCATATTGCATGATATGTAACATACTTGTGTGTGTTTTAGATACTGGATTGGCTCGAAATAGTTGCCTTCAATTCAATATTCCCAATTACTAAGTAGAAATTTGGTCATATTATTCCACACATTGAATTTCATGGCTGCTGCGGACTGAGCTCATTTTTAGCCTTGATATTCTTCTCACTGAAAATCATGGTTGTTGTGGACAATGATCTTGCACATCGAGATGTAGGAGGTCAATATGGAGGAGATGACCAAACAGGGACTTGTCACATGGCAGTCACCCAATTCCAGAAGTTGGGTTTCTGTGTTTAAACAGCCAGTCACCACTCTGACCTTACAGATGTCAAGAAGAAAGATGGTTTGTTGAGTCAATAAGTCATTTGTGGTCGATACAAGACAAACCGAGGACTCAAGGCCAAAAAGTAATAACAACAGCTGGAACCAGATGTGCTCAGTTTTGCAGGTCTGTTGCATATGCTGGTACTATCAGGGGTGGGGAATTAGAAGATGGAAAATAAGATGCAATAATACAGTCTCTCAAAAGCCCTGTTAAGACCCAGGCAACCTTATTAAGAAGATACTTATGCTGCAGTGAGTGACACCCAGTAACCGGAATCTATAAGGAATCAAGGCACATACGTCTCAGAAGATTACCCCATCTTATATGTTATTAACCTCACAGGGCCTGGCCTGTTTTACTTCACATGATGTATTGTGGGTCATCCAACTTTGTTATCCCTATTATGTTTAATCACAGATACCGGAGATGTCATACTGTGATTATCACATAATTTATTAATACTATAGTTATCTATTTTATGTCTTCCTATTCTTAATTTATTCTTAATTTAGACAAAAGACACGTCTTTTTTAATACTTCTATGTTTTATGAAGATAATAAAAGGAATGGATAAATAAAAATATTACCAATCAGCAAATAGCTTGAAAAGGGCAGAAATCATCTAAAAATAGTAAAAAAAAAATAAAAAATAAAATAAAAGGAAATCTAATATGTAAAAGTAAATTAAAAAGAGTATAATGGAATGAAAACTAAATAGTTATTATTTGTAAGAATTCATAAAAGCACTATAGTGATCACATTAGATCAATACAACTCACAGTGTTAATCTAATTTCAGTATCTTTGAAAATAAGGTGTTTCTTTTCTGCATTGCAGATCATAATGTAGACACAATTGTACCAAAAAGAATATCCAAGTTTTAATTAACATTTAAACAGTCAATATCTTCCAATAAGCCTGCTGGGTTTAATCCCCAAAGTAATAGAACTTGGGAAGAATATACATAATTTTTTCCTTTATTATATGAATGATTTACTACCACAAGCGTAACCATTCATTAAATATTTATCTTGTTTAGATAAACCATAGCAGGGTGAAATAAATTGCCATTGTTAACACGCATAACATTTTTGTGCAGTGAATGTAGTTTATGTAAAAAGAGTGGATCAATGTAACTAAATATCAGTGGCCCATGAGGCCAGGGGCGGATCCAGGTTCTGATCGGGGGAGGGGCACATTCCGTCTGTCTTTTCCTCTCCCCCATGCCCTTCTGTCGCTCTCCTCTTCCTTCCCATGTCTGCCTGTCTCTCTCCTCTCCCTTCCCATGTCCGCCTGTCTCTCTCATCCTCCTTTCCATGTCTGTCTTTGTATCCTCTTTTTCCCATGTCTGTCTCTCTCCCATTGCTTCCAATGTCTGTCTGTCTCTCCTCTGCCTTCCCATGTCACTCTCTATTCTCTTCCTGTCTTTATTCTCTTCTCTCCCTTCAGTGTTCTCATCTATCCACCCCCTTCTCTCCTCTCCCCCCATTCTCTTCTCTGTTCCCCCTGTGTTCTCTCCCCTGTCCCCCTTCTCTCCCCTGTGTTCTCTCCTCTGTCCCCCTTTGTCCTCCCATGTTCTCCCCCCCCCAGTGTTCTCTTCTCTGTCCCCCATTGTTTCCCCAGTGTTCTCTCATACCACCTCCCCAGTATTCTCTCTAGTCCTGAAATCAATATTCCCAAGATTAGGCCATTCAGCTTGCTAGAAGGGGTTCCTGTGAGCCATCTACCCAATTACTAAATACATATTTGGGTTAACCACACTCCTATGTAGCAATCAGACTGTATCTCAGATGCAGGAAACTGCATCACTGTGGAAACAGACTGATTCACAGACCAATTCTACAAAAAAATCTTTACTGGATTTAAATCGGTGTAGACAGGGGAAGAAAAGGGATCGCTCTACATGCTTAGAATAGTTAGCTAGTAGCTCTTAGTCATATACATAGCCTATTTATATCTAATATACTGTATACTCGAACAGGTGACCCTGATTTTAAGAGGACCCCCAAAACTTTTGATCTTAATGAAGTTAAAAAAGAACACGCTTAAACATAAGGTGCTCTCTAGGAAAAATATTTTTGCTAGTATAGATTACTTCACAAAACTTTTTCATATATTAAAAAAAAGTTATTGGAAACAATGCATTGCTTCTTATTATATACTTTATCTGCCCAACATCACTTTCCATTGCACCAACACAACTTTCCACAGCACCCACCGAACTTACCCCAGCACCCACATATTCAGCTTGCACCCAACTTGTTGCTACACCCATACTGCAGCCACAGTACTTGCCAATGCACCCATACTGGAACCAGAGGTCTTGATACAGTACCCACTGTAGTTGTCATTGCACCCATATGGACTTGCTATATTGCACCAAAATGGATTTCCACTGCACCCATAGTGTACCCAAATGTCTTTCCACAGCACCCACATGATTTTCAACTGCACCCATTTTGCTCTTAAAGGACTTTCCACTGAACCCATATTGCACAAACATTTCAAATGCCCTCATAGGACGTGCTATTGTACCCAAACAAGTGTTGTAAAAGGTGCACCCTAGGTGGGAAAACTGGAGGAGGGTGGCAGCAGACCTTCTGTATGTGATCTGACTGCCCTGTTTTAAATTATTCTCTCAAAGGGGTAGTCTGCAGTTTTCCACTCACTGATCACACGATGAGCTCATGTCACTGTTCCAGCAGCTTATACAGTAGAGCAGGGTGCAGGTGCCATAAAGTTAGTTTGTTATTTTCAGAGTTAACCCCTTCTGAACCTTCACCACCACTTCTTCTCTACTTCCTGCTTAGCCTTCTATGAGCAGTCTGTGCATCTGTAAGTGTGCTGATAACTCCATGCACTATTTACTCTACATATAAATGTATATGTTTGTGCTCTCTGTTTGTAACCAGATGTACCTATTTATATATGCAGGGCTTTTGCCAGTTCAGCTCTTGATCCTCAGCAAAAATGGCTGGCTGAGCAAAATGGAATTGTATCTAAATATCTTATATCTCTATAGTTGCCTCTTCATAAGTCATGCTGCTGTAGACTACATTTGTCATATTTCTCATCCAGCCATTATGCTGAGGATCATGGGAAATGTAGTTCACAACAGATGAACTATTGCTGGTTAGTGGTTACCCTCTCTCTCAGTAGATAACTCACTGTATCGACCTTCTCTGTGCATTGCTAAGGCTGCTGGTGTAGATTACATTTCCCATGTTCAGTCACTTAGAAATATATATTATAATGCACTTGTGAAAAAAGGTGTCATTGAATACATAAAGGGAATCAACACAGTAAAGGAAGAGAGTATATTTAACCCCTTAAGGACAGAGCCTTTGAAACATTTTTGTCCTTTCTGGACAATGCCTATTTTAACATTTCTGTGCTGTTTGTGTTTAGCAGTAATTTTCTTCTTTGTCATTTGCTGTACCCACACATATTATATATTGTTTTTATCGGGACAAGAAGGGCTTTCTATGGATGCCATCTTTTTGATCATATCTTATCATATTATTTAAAAAAATAATAAAATATGGTAAAAAAAAAAGAAATACACAAATTTCTTTGTTTTTATTTGAAACAACTTCTCCTCATCGACAATAGCGAATGAAAAAACATGCTAAATAGTTTCTACTATTTCTCCTGAGTACAGGGATACCACCCATGCATAGGTTTGTTGGGTTGTTTGGGGGCTAAAATGCCAAATTTGTGAGGTGCAGTTTTTTGTTTTCCAACTTGAAATTTTTACATGCAGACAGCCTGCACCCATGTCCCATTTGGGACATATTTGAAGCCAGCTAGTGTATTTTACCCCATCAACCCATATATTTTTTAAAAGAAGACACCTTAGGCTATCTCAAATGGTGGTATTTTTACACTTTCCATGCACTAATTCTACCACCAGCCTTTGTCAAACTTTGTGGTAGTAATTTTTTTGTGTTTTTTTTTTCACAAACCTTGTACTTCAGACATGAATTCACAGATTTTGGTATGTGTCACTGCCAAATAACACCCTAATAAGTGTTCAGCAACATCTCTTGAGTACAGGGATACCACCCATGCATAGGTTTGTTGGGTTGTTTGGGGGGTAAAAGGCCAAATTTGGTAGGTGCAGTTTTTGGTTTTCCAAATTAAAATTTTGACATGCAGACCGCCTGCACCCATGTCCCATTTGGGACATATTTGAAACCAGCCAGTGTATTTTACCCCATCAACCCATATATTTTTTAAAAGAAGACACCTTAGGCTATCTCAAATGGTTGTATTTTTACACTTTCCATGCACTAATTCTACCACTAGCCTTTGTCAAACTTTGTGCTAGTCATTTTTTTGTGTTTTTTTTTCACAAACCTTGTACTTCAGACATGAATTCACAGATTTTGGTATGTGTCACTGCCAAATAACCCCCTAATAAATAACCCCCAATTCTACCACCAGCCTTTGTCAAAGTTTGTGGTAGTCATTTTATTGTGTATTTTTTCCCACATACATTGCACTTTAGACACAAATTCACATATTTCGGTATGTGTCACTGACAAACAATACCACAATATATGTTCAGCAACATCTCCCGAGCACAGGGATACCACCCATGCATAGCTTTGTCAGCTTTGTTAGGGGTTGAAAGGCTACATTTGAGAGGTGCGCTTTTTGATTTTCAAACTTGGAATTTGAACATGTAGAGCAAGGAAGGGGTTAATAGCTCTTATAAGAGCCTTTGTAGTACTGTACAAAATAATTAACCCCTAAAAATGCACAGACAAGAAAAAATGTTCTGCTGTGCAGTGATCAGTGGCAGGGAAGGGGTTAATACACTACACTATACAAAAAGGTATGGCTTTTATAAAAGCCCTTGGGACTCACAATTTATTAACATTTTATTTAATTTATTACAATTTAAAAATTACGTTATACAGATCTGTCTCTTTCCCTCACTAAAACTCAAGTGAGGAGAGGGAGGCAGATCCATATGGGTCAGAACAATATTTACGAACCAGACGAATGGTGATGCTCATCTGAGAAATCACCAAACCACCTTTGCCACTGATCGGCTGTTACTGATCGCTATACACGCGTTCAGACAGCTTCAAAAGGAATACACGTAATCCCCTAGTGGGTATAATTAACCCCTAGCGAGTCTAACAAAAAAAAAGCTGATAGCAAAAAAAAATCCTTCAGCGACTAGATTGCTCCATATGCGCTGCTTAGGCAGTGACCATATGCACTGCTTAGGCAGTGACCATATGTGCTGCTTAGGAAGTGATATACGGCAAGGAAGGGGTTAATAGCTCTTAAAAGAGCCTTTGATATACTGTAATAAATCAAAGTAAAAAAAAATAACCCCTAAAAAAATGCACAGACAGCAAAAAATGTGCTGCTGTGTAAGATCACTGCGTACACAGCGATCAATTGCAGGGAAGGGGTTAAATACTGGAAACGGCTTTTATAAAAGCCTTTGGGTCTCAATTCTATTAAATATATTATAATTAAAAACTTACATTATACAGCTCTGTCTCCCTCACTAAAACTCAAGTGAGAGGGAGGCAGATCTACACGGGTCAGATCAAATATTTACACATATTGATCTAACCAGACGAATGGTGATGCTCATCTGAGCAAACGCCAACCCGCCATTGTCACTTATCAGCTGTTACTGATCGCTATACATGCGCTCAGACAGCTAAAAAAATGTTTTTACGTTAAACGTAGTCCCCTAGCGGGTATAATTAACACGTGACGGGTGTAATAAAAAAGTTTTAAAAAAATTAAAAATGCTTCTGCAGCAAGATTGCTGCATTTGCGTCAGATCGCTGATTAGGCAGTGATCTACGGCAAGAAAGGGGTTAATCTCTCTTAAAAGAGGTGTTTTTATACTGTAATGAATTACAGTAAAAAAAAATAACCCCTAAAAAATGCACAGACAGCAAAAAATGTGCTGCTGTGTATGATCACTGCGTACACAGCGATCAATGGCAGGGAAGGGGTTAAATGGCTTTTATAAAAGCCCTTGGTGTTTAAAATTTTATTAAATATTTTTTTTATTATTTTATTTTATTTTTTTACTTGATCTGATCTGTCTCTCTCCCTTACTAAAAGTAGTAAGGTGAGGGAGGCAGATCAATACTTGTCAAAGGCAATATTTAGTAATATTGCCTTTGACAGTATGGTAAGTGCTCATCAGAGCACTTACCATACATGCCTGCACACAGATCACATAGATCTGCTGTGCCGGCATCGATTGGCTCCCCCTAGAGCATCGGAAGTGAAATACTTTCACTTCCGATGCTCTTGCCATTAGAAGGGAAGCGCTGCCTGTACAGGCAGCGTTCCCTTCTACTGAGCCGATGGGGTCACTCAGGAGAGCGACCACCATCGGCTCTGGGGAGCAGCATGGTGTTGTTAAGTGCCTCGCTGGCGAGGCACTTTAACAACACCGGAGATGCTTAGAAAGCGAACGATCGTTCGCTTTCTAAGCACATGTGTGCAGCGGGCGCAGCCATTTTTAAATGGCTGCTACGATCACTCCGTGGAGTGATTGTAGCGCGCCCCTGCACATTTGGGGGGTGTTGCACAATGCCTCTACCTAGAGGCATTGTAGCAACACCGTTAGAGTAAAGAAAGCGACCGCTGGTCGCTTTCTTTACTCCATTTAGTGCATGACGTGCCAGGCACGTCACCTGTCGGCAAGTCCTCGATTTGCCGTGACGTGCCTGGCACGTCATCTGTCGTTAAGGGGTTAAAAGAAGAAAAACTAACACAACTAAAGGACATAGTCTTAAATTAGAGGGGGAATGATTTAAAAGTAATATCAGGAAGTATTACTTTATGATAGGGTAGTGGATGTATGGAATAGCCTTCCAGCAGAAGTGGTAGAGGTAAACACAGTCAAGGATTTTAAGCATGCGTGGGATAGACACAAGGCTATCCTAGCTTTAAGACCGGGAACGGGGGACTAATAAAAGTACTCAGAAAAATTTGGCAGACTAGATGGACCGAATGGTTCTTATCTGCCAACACATTCTTTGTTTCTATGTTTCTATGAATAGCAAAAATTAAATGTGGTTACCCTGCAGCTGGTGCTGTGCAAAAACATGTGGGGGAAATCTGTGGAAAGGTTAATTGAGGAAGGGGTGCACCAATGAGTCAGGCCTAGGGAAGTACACAATCTAAATACATCACTGACTCCATATTGCACACACACACTTGCCATTGCATTCATAGTTACGTGGTAGTTTTGGTTGAATCTACAGTAGATGCCTTCTATTCTATAGCACCACCTCTTCAGGCAGTGAATTTACTTACTTCTATTTTACTTACTCTAAAGAATATACTGTTTTTTTAATGAATAGGTCTTTGGAGAGTGCTTTCTATGGGCCCTGTTCATATTTATATAACATTATCATATCCCCGCTAAGATGCCTTTTCTCTACTTTGTACAAATTTAACTTTTCTAGCCTTTCTTCATAACTAAAATTTCCATTCCCCTTGTTAGTATTTTAGCCCTCCTCTGCCCATTTTCCAGTTTCATAAAGTTCGTTATCAAAACTTGGACTCTTTGAGGCCTTGGGAAACTGGATTTGGAGAAATATTGCTCTATATATCTATAAACTCATCCTACTCCTCTTCAATCAATTTCCATTCCAGAATAATTCTGATTATGTATAGCAAATGTTAGGGCTAGTTATTATGTATAAGAACATTTCTTTACTTAAATATTTCATTTAAAAAAATATATATAAATTACAAATATCTGGAGAAAAAGCTGATTAATTTGTCAGTTCCCAAATTACTGACAGACACAGAGAACAGGCATTTTGTTTACTGCAATTAATTCATCATTGGCAGCAGATAAATGCCACAAGCAATGGAAGAAGATCAAATCATCTTTCCACTTCTTTTTATTAAGCCTGATTTTCTTCAAAGTAGCTGAGAATCCTCATTGAAATCAATAGCAGGTCAATAGCTTATTACTTCATGTAAACTGCTTTTTCAATTATCACAGAAAACAAGCCATATGTGGCACTGTAGAAATACTTGAGAATTACAGTACCTCTAAGTAGGTGAGGGGACTCTACTAAAACCATGAATTATGAGTAATCTCTTGTTGACTATGTTGCTCTGGCCTTCTTTACTCCTCTTGCCTGGTTTGTACTTTTTAGCTTGTTTTTTATTAATAAGTGTATTAACAACAACAGCCATTTTCTTCCATTACAATTTTGGTTCTTAGTACAACTTAAATGTCATTAGTTTTTTAAACACTTTTTAATGGATGGATTTAAAGGCATTGGATTAATGTACAATCAGAACGATTGGGTTGCTGGGACACAGTGAAATGCGTCAGGTAAATAAAGATAAACATATTTAATGACTAACACCCACCAAGTAATCAGAGGAAGGTGTCTCCTGGCAGTCTAAAGAGCCTTCCAATTCCATCAGTGGGTGAGATCTTTCCATTTTTTTGACCATGCTAAGTGGATACATATATTTTAACATATTAATATGTTAGCATTTCACATGATAAAGTGACCTTTTCCTTTACCTTCTCTCTACTCTTTCATGTTTTGAACAAATCAAGTGCATCGTGGATGGAAGGTCTGCTCAATCTGCATTGTGTTTTTCAGAATTCATTAAAAAGAGCAAATGTTAGCTTATGAATATTTTAGTGGAACGTATTTCCATTTTATGAAAATAATTAATGTTTGCATAAAAAACCATGGTGAGCTGCATAAGACCTCTGGAATAGTACACATCATTATGTAAATGTTAGATATGGATATGGAAATAACTTAACCAGTTGCAGAGTTATGTCACTTAAAGATACATCCAAGTTACTAATTAATCACATTTTCTTTATGCGTATTACGTATACTTAATATGCATTTTTGGTCCCTTTGTCATTTGATCACCTCATGCACGCTAATTCCATGACAGAACACAGAGCACATGATATATGCCAGAGGCCATATGTTAAATTCAGTATACACTGAACAAATCAGTACATTTATTTATGTATTAATGATCTCCTAGTGGGCATAGTGGGCATCTGCTAGTGGGCATGACTCTGGATCGGTCCTATCCAGTAGTGGTACTTGGATGTTGCTGTCTTCCTGGAATCTCCATCGTGGTTCCCATGTGATTTTGGGATACCCAGGTACGTGTAGTTGGTCTGTATGTCTGCTATGTGCCCTACCGGCAGCTGAGTTTTTTTTCCTCCTTTCCATCCAGCCCCACTTCTCCAGTCCAAACGACATCCCAGTGTCGTCACTGTAAATCCTTGTCAGGTGGATCAACGAGTCAATGTCTTGTTCACTCCTAGCATACAGCTTGGTGTCATCCATTAAGAGGAGGTGGGTGATGGTGGAACAACCATCTGAACTTGTATCTGTATCCAGTCCTTGTGATCAGCTGGATGAGGGGGTTCAAGTCTATGCAGAACAGCAGCAGGGACAGTGCATTATCTTGTATATGCGACACTCATTGGTCACTTGTGTCTTGAGTTGGCTTCTGTCTTGAGTTGGCTTCCAGTGCTTTTTTCCAGAGACCCACTGAGTTCTTGAGGAAGGTCCTTAGTGTCCTGTTGGCTTTGTTTAGCACCAGGCCCTCACACATCCTTGTGTGTTGCATTGAGTCATAGACTTACCCTTAGTTAATCCAGACTGTGCTCAGGTTGGTCTGTCTAGACCTGGTGTCTCAAGTGACTGTACTATCTATAAGCAGCTGGTGTTTTGAGCCTCTGGCATTGTTCCCAGTGCCCTTCTGAGCTGTGCTCATGTACTGGCCCAAATGGTCCTGTAGCTTTGTGCCTATGGTGCCTGATAGGACTGTCCATATTGTAGAGAGGCAGGTTATCGGCCGATTGTGTCCTTGTGTGGTTCTTTCATGATCAGCACTGTCCTTCGTCATGTTAGCCAGTGGGTGGGAGTCTGCTGCTTGGAGGAGCATATATATATATATATATATATATATATATATATATAAAACATAATATAATAATATACATGAATAAATAATGATAAATGTAAAATAATATAATAATTAATATGTTATCATGTGTTACATGATGGTGGGAGGGTACAGATTTCCTAACAGCTTTTGACAAAGATCAATAACCAGTGATGTGATGCCATTCTACAAGTGACATTATATCACCTGTATTATTATTCCACAAGAGCTGTCATGTCGGTGTGTAAAATAATAAATGTTTATGTATATTAATAAAAATACAGGTGACCCTAACTTTTATTGAGGTTATTAATTGGCGTATGGAAAAAATTTGCACTAAAATAGAATAATTTGAAAAAAGATTCAAACCATAAAGCAATTTCCTCGTCAATGTACTTTTTGAAAATATTTTTTTTGTCCAATTGTAGTGACATTTTTGTTAATTTTGAGGCTTCAGGACGGAGGGGAATCCTGTGCTTTCTCAAGACAAGTTCCACGCATTGTGCATGAACTGAATTGAAAAAATATCCACAATGTGCTCAGAATGCGCTATGTAGTGTCGCCGAACTGACAGAATTTGGTGGCAAATTGAAGCTTTATGAATTAACCCCGTAGCCAGAAGATGTTATAAAAAATGCATAAAATAGCACATTTTGGTTAAATGCTCCAACAGAATGTTACACTACATAACTATACATATAATTCTTATAATACCACTTTGCTTGAAAGACATTTTCATAAAGAACCTTGAGAGGTGAATGTTAATTTACTTAAACTCATTAGCAAAATGCTGAGTGACAAACTATATGTTAGACTAAGTAACTACAAAGAGTCCTTAGAGAATATATTTAGCTGGTCAGCTATACATTCATAGATAGAAACCTTTCCAGCCCAATTTTAATTTCAGTACACTCCATGGGATAAGTCTTAGCTGGCTCAAGAACAATCTCAGCAGAGATCCATAGCTGTTCAGTGTATGGTAATAAATGTAGCCATAAAGAAACTCCCTAGCCCAATTTATAACAAAAAGTTAAAACTCAACACTTTTACATGCTTATGTGGAATTATACTTGCTAGACTTACTTTAGAACAATAAATGGTTTGGAGAATCACGGATGATGATGACATCAGGATTTAGACATTTGGCTTTGTGTGATGTATCACCAATCCTCTAATAATCCATTGAATAATAATCCATGGGAATGACAAGAGACAAAGATGAGTAGAGAAAGTAACTCAGCTGATCTCACTGCAACACAAGTGCTAATCTTGAGATAGGTCCTTGCAAATTAAATAACATCATTAATGTGATCATACCCATCCCAGTGACATTAACACTTTGGACTGCGCTTCTCAATCTAAAAATTAATAACCTAACAAAATATGAAAATGTATTTATTAGATCATTATATATGGGTGTAAAAATATATACAGCTAGTAGATGGAAAAAATTAGACCTATCCTGGTATGATGTGATTATAAGAATAAATAAAATCTGTGTGAATGAAAAGCTATCAAAATATTTCTGAAAATATACACACCGTGTCTTTCTAATCCTTATGGTAGATCTGTCAATACTAATATAATTTCATTGTTGATTAAGATAAGTAATTACAAACGTCTGTTTTATTAATTTGAGTTTTTTCACTTTTATTAATATTAATATTAAGTTGTATATCTGATATCATATACTTTGTTAATAATTCTGATAAATTCAGTCTTTTAAACAATTTGATAAAAGACACCTTGACACAATGTAATATTTAGAAGAGCAGTTTATAATCTAATAAATCCAAATAAAGATGTATGCTGAGTCTCTTTGAAAGGAAAATAAGAAATCAGAGAAATCAAATGAAATGTGATGAAATAAGTGGGAAACTAAATGGAAGGTCAGGAAGATGAAGAGGAGTTAAAGCGAAAAACAAGTGTTATGTGAATTTAAAAGGAAGGGATTTTTTATTAAACTTGTTTATCATTTCACTATATTTGATCAGAATAGATCCCCAGATGTAAATGTTCTAACTACTTATTGTCACGAAAAAGAATTACCTGTAAACAGTAACTACCTGGTGACGTGCCGGTGTTCTATCAAATTTGTCTAGCAAATTCTACTGCACAGGTGCAGTAGAATTTGCTCATTGTGCACCACAGCGCATGCGCACACAGTTACGGCTGTCAATCAGCCGTAACTTTGGCAGAAGTGCGCCTGCACGAGGGACACACACCACCTCACGCCCCCATCTGATCCGCTGCGTATTACTGATTATCGTCATTTACTAGCGTAGCAATGAATTGGTAAAACTTATATCAGTGACATGCTATGCTAGTAAGTGGAAGACACACACGGGGGACTGAAGGGGGGGGGGGTGTCTCTAGCGTAGGCGCTCTTCTGATTGACAGCCGTAACTGTGTTCACATGCGCTGTGGTGCGCAATGAGCAAATTCGACTGCGCCTGTGCAGTAGAATTTGCTCTAGTTTTTTGTCAGAACACCGGCCACATCAGTTTACTCCTTGGTTCCTGAGGGTTTCTGGCAACCAAGCAAACTGCAGAAACCCAGGAACAAATGGGGTTGTCTAATATTCATGCTGGAATTCACTGAATGGAATGCGACTAATGCTTTAGTACTTCAGATATAACCAGACTTAACTAGAGAAGATGAATTTGTCTGCTTCCTGCGCGTCTTTGTCAAACAATCATAAATAGTGTATAAATCAATGTAGATCGACACACGGTAGCTTTTAATACAAAAGATGGCAGATTCGGTGTGGCTGCATCTGTTTGTTCTGTTAAAGATCCTGCTCATATTTCTAATATGAAAGCTATTTGGAGAATACATAATAACATAATGCCATGCTTAAGCTCCTGAAAATGAAATTGATGGCTTATTGATGATGCTAGAAGAGGCAATATATTGCATGCATTACATTAAAGCTGCATGTCTAAGGGTAATAAAAGGATAATACAATTCTCACTTGACAGTCAAGTTTTACAACAATTAAGTGAATTTATATTGATTAACCTTGTCACTCTTTCACTAGTGCATACACTGATCACAGTACAACATCAGTAGCACATTTCGGTCAGGGTCCCACCCTGACTTCCAGACTCAAGAGTAGTGGCCTGCCCTATAAATAGCTGCTGCTTTCTGCAAACTGTGTCTTTTGCATTATTTTGGGTTCATAAAAAACACAATCCAGGCTTCAGCAATGGCTGGGCAGAAATATAAGTCCAACAGCTTGACGCGCTTCTCACTTGTAGCACTTACTCATCGACTCATGAGCTTATGAGAAAGTGTTAAAGGTTCAGTCTGAAGGTTGTTACCTTGATGTTTGGCTCCCTGTTCTGTTTTCTGTTCTGTTCTGTGGCTGGTTGCAGTTCCTTTCATTTTCAAACTCGGGTGCCAAATTTGAATTTATCTCAAAATGAAAGTCGACCTCCAAAGTCGACCTCCAAAGTCGACCTCCAAAGTCGACCTCCAAAGTCGACCTCCTCGAGCTATTCATGAATTTTGATGAATAGACTCAAATGTATGTCTAGTAGAAATACATCGTTTACAAGTACTGCTGTCCGTATACAGTGCAATACACTGGCAAGGTAAAACATATCTGAATTTGACCGGACAGGACTGTTCCAGCAAACCTGGGACTATTGGCAACTATGCCATAACCCCCACTCTACAGGTCAGAAGCTTTTAATATTTAGTGGCCATAGCTACACAGACATTTCTTGTGTTCAGCTGTGTATTGTTAAACCCTTAGTGACATGACTTATTCGCTTGTCTGACGCTTGGTGACATGGGCTATTTTAACATTTCTGTTGTGTTTGTGTTTTGCTGTAATTTATTTATTTCTCATTTAGTTACCCACACAAACTATATATTGTTTTTGTCGTCATAAGAAGGGCTTTCTTTTGATACCATTATTTTGATAATAACATATACCGAGGCATGAATTAAAGGATCCTGTAATGTGCCAATGCCAAACAACACCTCAATATGTATTCCGCAAAATCTCCTGAGTACAGGGATACCACCCATGCATAGGTTTATTGGGTTGTTTAGGGGCTAAAAGGCCACATTTTGGAGGTGCGCATTTCCAACCTGTTTTTTGACATGTAGTCAGCCTGCGCCCATGTTCCATTTGGGACACTTTTGAAACCGGTCAATGTATTTTACCCCATCAAACCATATATTTTGGAAAACTAGACATCCTAGGGTATTTAAAATTGTTGTATTTTAACACTTTCCATGTACTAATTCTACCAACAGCCTTTGTCAAAGAGTTGATCTGACCAGGTGAATGGTGATGCTCATCTGAGCAATCACCAAACCACCTTTGCCACTAATTCGCAGTTACTGATCACTATACATGCACTCAGACAGCTTAAAAATATATATTTTTTTACTTTACACGTCACCCCCTAACGTGTGTAAAAAAAAATGCAAAACGATATAAATACAATTGAGACCCAATAGCTTTTACAAAAGCCATTCCCTGCATTTAACCCCATCCCTACCATTGATGCGTAAGCAGTGATCTTGCACATCAGCACATTTTTTGCTGTTTGTGCATTTTTTAGGGGTTATTTTTTTTGTACTGTAATTTATTACAGTAATGCAAAGTCTCTTCTAAGAGCTATTAACCCATTCCTTACTGTAGATCACTGCTTACACAATGATATTCAATATTTATTATTTTATTTTACTTTTACTTACTTTTACTACTCTGTCTATCTCTCCCTCACTAAAAAAATTGGAGGAGAGGGAGGTAGATCCAAAGTGGTGAGATCAATATTTGTTTTATATTGATCTGACCAGGCAGTGGGGATTCTCATCTGCCTGACAGTCACAGATTGCCTCTGTGATGAGACAATTGTGTTACAGCCTCCAGAGCACAGGAAGCAGCTACTTCCTGCTTTCTGTGCTCTTGCCCTTAGAAGGGCAGCCCCATCTTGGTCACACAGTGCCTTTGTTTAGTGTTGCTGACTGCCTCGACTTGTGAGGCAGGTCAGCAACACTTTCAGAGATATAGGAAGTGATTAAATTCACTTCCTATGCTCTTTTTAACCGCCGATCGTTTTAAAGGTACTGTGCCTTTAAAACCGGCATTTCAATAACTCTCCGGAGCAATTAAAATGCCGTCTGCGGTTTTTTATTTAGTATTGCACGATGCTTCCACATGGAAACATTGGAGCAATACTGGTGGAGCACTGACAGCAGAAAAAGATCGCTTTCAGTTCTCGTTTTGGTGTCGGATGGACTAGGTCTGTCATGTTTCACTAACGCCTCACCACACAGGATGTCCCTAGTCCGTCCTGTGTCGGCTAGGGGTTAATTACATATTTTCTCTGATTATTACAATTTTTTTATTTTGTTTGTAGAATTACATGCCCATGTCTTAACATAAACCATTATATTGAGATTACATTATAATACCTCCCTTGAGGAATTGTAAATCCACTTAGTGTTTGACTTGTTGTCTGCTTTAGCTGACAAGATAAAGAACATAACGAGATTGAGATTGAACAATGGTTTGGAGTGTTGCCACGGTTACAGTCATTTCTGCAGACGTGATAATTTGGCTTCATCTCTCCTTTCTTTTTTCTCTTTAACAAATTGAAAGTTATATTTAATATGCTGAATTAAATTAAACAGAAACTGATATGGTTTAACATGACAATTTTAAAAATGAATTGTTCTTCCATAATCCTTTTGAGGGCTTAGTTTAGCACAAGCTGTTAAACAGACATCTTTATTGACAATGGAATTATGTGTACTAAAATGTACAACCATTGTCTGCAACAATACTTTCTAGCATAGCATGAATATGATATACATGATATTTGTAGACGGACGTAATTGCTGTGTCGTTGTGACAGTGCATCAGAAATGGACACTTTTTAAAATACATGGGGGCACAGTTCAAAGCTAGTAACATAGTAATTTAGCCTGAAAAATGTCCATCAAGTTTAACCCTTCTACCTACCCTTCCTCTTGTTGATCCAAAAAAATACAAAAACCCCTAATTAAGCAATTTTAAATGTTGCCACACATGGGGAACATTTCTTCTTAACTCTAAAAGACAATCTGATTTTTCCTTAGATCTACATGCTCTAAACATTAATGTTTAATCTACCAATGGAAGTCCTATATGTTCTTTTCTAGAAAAAAGAATAATATCCAGACACTTTTTGAAGGCATTCTAAGGCATCTTTGATGCCACCTGCCTGAAAGTCAATTCCATACCTTTATTGTCCTTACTGTAAAGAATACCTTCCTTCGTTGCCCATGAAATCTCTCTTCAAGTTTCCGAGGATGACCTCTAGTTGTTTGTAGATTTCTGTTCATGAACAGATCAGAGAGTTTTGCTATATTGGCCCTGCACATATTTATACTTTTCTAGCATATAAAAATGCTACTTGTTTAGTCTCTATTCATCATAACTAAGATATTCCACTCCTCTTATTAATTTTATAGTCCTCCTTTGCACTTGTTCTAGTTCCATAATGTTCTTTTTAAGGACCCATGTCCAGAATTGCACTGCATATTCAAGGTGAGGATTTACCATTTAAAAGAGGAAAGATGCCGTTTAAACTATATGTTACACTGTCATTATATTTTCTCAAAATGCATAACTGTATATTTGTCTACATTGAACCTCATTTGCCACTTGCCTGCCTAATATGTCTAAATCTTTCTCCAGAGAAGAAACATAATGTTTAGACTGTATTACCCTACCTAATTTTGTGTCATAAGAAAACACTGATACTTGACTTTCAATACAACTTGGAGGATCATTAATAAAAAGATTAAAATGAAGAGGACCCAGGACCGACACCTGAAATACTTCAAAATACACAAGAAGTGCATGAACAGGAGAAAAAAAGAAAAAATATATGGTGTAAATAAATTTTAAAAAAGTGTCAACTGATATTTGTTCGGTTGTCACACTCACAAGATGTCAGGCTCATCAAATTTTGTTAAATTCTTCCCCAATGTCAAAAATATATAAAAGACCAATTGCACAGTATTTCACAATAAAAATGGCAATTGAAAAAAAAGTATACACAAAAGACAAAGCACATAAAGTGCAACTTGCGTATTATAAAGTCCCAATAGATGGTACAACTCTGTTCCTGCTGCCACTAGGATAGGTTGATCAGGTACTAGAACTTCACCCAAAAAAAGCTGAAATCTCAACACATTTCGCTGGCTCTGATGTCAGCTTCCTCAAGAAAAATGATTTGTGTTTGAAAGTGCTGATCTTCATTGTGTATTTGTGCCTTAAATTATGCATTCATTTGTGTCACCTGTAATTCATAAAATCACTCAGGATAACCCTCCGTTTCGCGCCACCAGTGAGACACAATTACGTGGTCCAGGCCAAGGACAAGCCCTCCCCACTTCCTATCACACGGGCTGAAAGGAGGAGTGGGCCCCTCCCTGTGACGACTCCCAGCTCGAGTCGACCCTCACGCCACCAATGAGACTAAGTGGACAGATGGCCCGGAACATGTGATCTCCCAAGATACATCAGCCACACATTGACCTTCCTAAACTCCCACTGTCTTGCTGATACAGCGCCTTTTAAAATCTATAATGTATGTCTTGAATTGATTTTGTGTAGGTATGTGTGTGCTGGAAGTAGCAGACAACATTCTAATCCCAACCCATATAAAATATAAAATAAAAGAACAGAATTTCATTGAAGGAATTAAATGAAGAGGGAATAATTTAATAGTATATTAAATTAGTGATGCAATTCACTAAAAGCTATTTGTTTTGAGGAGTATTACACTCCAGTGGGATAACAATTCGATTGCAATAATGAATACTGGGAAGTGGACCCTCAAAACAGAATTTGTGGAATCCGAAACCAGGACAACCTGAGGTCAAAAGTACAATACAGGAAGAGCACTAGAAGGAGCAAAGGAAAAAATATCTATCAAAGGCAAGGCAATGCAGGAACTGAGGGTTTCAATATTCAAAGAAAGATCACACTCCCAGGAAGAGCAATGATTGGATTTCAGGTCTAGGAAAGTATTGGAAGATCCAGTGATTTTATTTTGAAATTACCTAGTTAAAAGCATGATCAGAACTCATATTGGAGCCCACAATAGGACTTCAGAAGTTCCATGGTGCTATGATTGAACCTGAGTGTCAGACTCCAGAAGTAACATGGTGCTCCAGGCAATGGCACTTCTGTCTGTGGCAAGGAAGGTGCTGATGTCCCCAGTCATCTAGGATGCCACGAGAGGATGGAGGGCAGGCTCGTGAAGACACCACATCTATACACTATCCTTACTTTAGTCTAATAATATTATATATGTATCTCTATGTGAAAGTTAAACATTGTATGGCAGGCAATTGAAATGAAGAAAAATGATAAATATAATAACCAACAGACCGCTATGATGGCCAATGTAAACCAACATAAGCAGTGACGTATTTTGAGGCAGACAAGGCAAGTGCATAGGGGTATTTAGTGGGGCAAGTAATAGGCATGTGATGTGGATGATGGGGCATGTTCTGGGGATATTGGCCATGTAATGGATGATCAATGTATGTGATGGAGCATGTAATGGGTATGCAATGTGAGTGATGGTGCAAGTCCTAGGGCGATGGGACATGTACTTGGTGTGCAATGTGGTTATATGCAAAAAAGAAATGATGGCTCCTCTCACACCAAAAAATATGTAAAATATTTAGGGCCTGCACATAAGGAATCAATATGGTGCTCAGAACCAAGGGTTAAACCCCTAATATCAATGAATTTAAAAAATATTTTAAAAAATGGCACTCAATATATTTCAAAATACAAAAAAACATTTTTAGGATCTTGATCCGAAGTTTAAAAACATCCATAGCTGAAATGATCCATAAATAGAAAAACATTTAAACAAATGTGCAAGGACTTACACAGAAGACTTGAGTAACATGGCAAATGAAAATTTGACCAACGCTTAACAATTTCACATACAGAAGGTGCTTTCTCAAAAGCTGTCCCACAATAGAAACCCCTCAAAAACCACCAAATATATAGTAACATAGTAACATAGTAACATAGTAATTTAGGTTGAAAAAAGACACAAGTCCATCAAGTTCAACCCTTCTACCTATCATTTCAGCGTTTTGATCCAAAAGAAGGCAAAAAAAAAAAAAAACCCCTAAGGAAGCTTTTTCGAATGTTGCCTCCTAGGGGGAAAAAAATTCCTTCTTGACTCCAAAAGGGCAATCAGATTTCTCCTTGGATCAAAAAGCTCTATTATTAATGCTCATTCTATTATTAATACCCTTGTATGTTCTGCTTTCTAAAAAAACATCCAGACCATTTTTAAATGCATCTATTGTGGTTGATAGCACCACCTCTCTTGGCAGTGAGTTCCATAATTTTATTGTCCTTACCGTAAAGAATCCCTTCCTTTGCTGCCCTTGAAATCTTTGCTCTTCCAGTCTCAGGGGGTGACCTCTTGTTCTTTGTACATTTCTATTAATGAACAGGTCCCTGGAGAGCTCCTTATATTGGCCCTGCACATATTTATATAATGTTATCATATCCCCTCTAAGACGCCTTTTTTCTAAAGTAAATAAATGCAATTTTTTAAGTCTCTCTTCATAACTAAGATCCTCCAATCCCCTTATTAATTTTGTAGCTCTCCTTTGCACTTTTTCTAGTTCCTTAATATCCTTTTTAAGGACTGGTGCCCAGAATTGTACTGCATATTCAAGGTGAGGTCTTACCATTGATTTGTAAAGAGGCAAGATGATGTCCTCATCCCGTGAATCTATACCTCGTTTTATACATGCCAATATCTTATTGGCCATTGCAGCTGCTGACTGGGATTGGGCACTGTTGCCAAGTTTGTTATCTACAATGATTCCTAAATCCTTTTCGTTCGTAGTTTTTCCCAGGGAAATACCATTTAACGTATATGTTGCTTTGTTATTATTTTTCCCATAATGCATAACTTTACATTTGTCTATATTGAACCTCATTTGCCACTTTCTTGCCCAGTTCCCTACTCTGTCCAAATCTTCCTGTAAAGAAAAAACATCAAGATTAGTCTTTATTACCTTACCTAATTTTGTGTCATCAGCAAACACTGAGACATGGCACTCAGCACAACGTGGGAGATCATTAATAAACAGATTAAAAAGAAGAGGTCCCAAAACAGACCCCTGAGGTACTCCGCTCACTACCCTGGTCCAATTTGAAGCTTTACCATTTACAACAACCCTCTGCGTTCTTTTAGCCAATTTTCAATCCAAATACATACATTTGCCCCCAATCCTATTTCTCTCAATTTGTAGAGTAACCTTTTGTGTGGAACTGTATCAAATGCTTTAGCAAAATCCAAATAGATCACATCAACTGCCACACCTAGATCTATATTTTTACTGACCTCTTCATAGAATGTTATTAAGTTTGTTTGACAAGACCTGTCTTTCACAAAACCATGTTGACTTTTACTAATTATATTCTGATTCAAGATGTATTCTTGAGTGTACACCTTTAGCAATCCTTCAAATAATTTCCCCACTACAGATGTCAAGCTCACTGGCCTATAATTACCAGGCAGAGATTTTGATCCCTTTTTAAATATTGGAATGACATCCGCCTTTCGCCAGTCTGTTGGCACTATACCTGAACTGAACGAATCCCTAAAGATCATAAATATTGGTCTGGCCAGAATTATGCTTAACTCTCTAAGTACCATTGGGTGTATACCATCTGGCCCTGGGGCCTTGTCTATCTTAACAGAGTTTAATTGCATAAACACTTTTTCCTGTGTCAGCCAATCCCATGTTTGTGGTGACTGTTCCGTAACTTCCGGTAGCAGGGGCTCATGCATCTGTTCTTCCTTAGTATAAACAGAAGAAAAAAAAGTATTTAAAATGTCTGCTTTTTCTCTGTCCTCACTTACCAAATTTCCCATTTGGGATATACACATACTTAAAATACACATAATTAAGCCCTTTCCCTGATGTTAGGACTTACTATGCCATCCTGATTTTAAATGCCTAAAAGTAGTTAAGAGGGCATTGTACGTCCTGTGTTAAACAGAGCATCGCGGCTCCCCGCACTGAGCTGTTATCAGATCCCGCTGCAGGCACTTGCAGCAGGATCCGACCTGTCAGATGAGGCCACTTTGAGTGGCCGCAGTCTGACAGGGGAAATTTAGCCTGTGCTCAAAACGAGCACCAGCTACATTTCTTTAAATCGCACTGTGCCCGAACTTCCGGGTTCGGACACGCCTCCGAGACATCACACGTGTCATCCGGAGGAATCACGATTTTTTGCCAGGGACCCACAGGGTATATTAAGACCCTGATCGGGTCTCTTCCATAGTGTTCCTGACTATCGATCACCTTGTGATCAGTGGTCAGGAACAAATCGTGACGTTTTGGTGCTTGTATCGTTTGGGACACAAGCACCACGTGTCACAAAGGGGTTAAAAACACTTGTTAATACTTACAAATAAAATAGCTGTTGTCCAATGCCAGTTCTGGAAATCAGAAATCACATGGTTTAATCAAATGACCCCCTCCTTAGAGGAAACAGAGCCGGCAATTTAAAGCACATTAGCTGTAAAAGTTGGGTGACGTAATAATTAGAGTGCCAGATATTCAAAGCGACGCTTGTGAATAGAAAACTATGGTGGCTTGTATAGTTGAATAAACTCCTCTAGGTGAAATATCCGCTTTCGCCTAACTAAAAAGCAGAGTGGAAATGAAATCCGTATTAACGAAACAGACTAAAGAGGTGAATTGAAAATAATTAATCAAGTGATGAAACTTATCCAAAATGAGGCTTCTATAACAAAGTCGACTGAATTCAGATAAGTATCGTCAAAAACAGATACATCTAAGCCTTTATATGAGATACATATCTGAAAAGGCTACAATAAATGAACGAAGGCCTTGTATAACTCTATGCCGAAATGAGTTTAAGTATATGGGAATTGGAAGTAGAATTGACTAATATGCAGTTTCAGCGCCACCTAGCAGCTACCCGCAGTGGTACAACAGCCCCACAATAATCAAGCAGCTTTACATACAATTAACAATCACATATATATAAAATATATCAATATAAAGTATAAGACTCGGAGTTTAGAACGTCTTGTTCACCCAATGATATAACAGATCTATACAGAATATTTTCTAAAAAACACAAGCTGGACGCAAATGATGGAAAGATGGAAAAAAATACAGCAAAAGATAAGGAATAAAACATAATTCCTAAAAAAGATTACATAAATGGAGAAACTTGAATAAGGAATATATATATATATATATATATATATATATATATATATATATATATACATTGTATGATATATGAGGAGTTGTACTAATGTTCAACCGGTTGTAGGATGATGAGTGTCATTAAAGTGACACATTTTTTACAGGGCTGCATCTGCGGGGAGAGAAAACTAATTAGATATGTACAGTATGAAAACATCTTTTATTCCAATTACATTATTCATTCTCTGAAATGGCAAGCTACATCATACTAGGCATTCAGTCCAGAAGGCCTTCTCTACCCCAAACGTAAAGATTCAGTAGACCTCCTGTCGGTTCGCAACACTCTCCAGATTATACCCCCCCCCCATTTAGGCAAATTGATTCTCTCCAGACCATTAAATTTAAAATATCTATTGTCACCATTGTTACAGGACAAGAAGTGTTTACCAATGAGGCCTGATTCTTGGATTTGACATCAGTTAGATGTTCTCTTGTTCTTTCACAATCAATTTTTTTTCTCTCTTAATGCGTACAATGTTGTCTTCCAATTTTGTTACATACTCCTCCAATTTTGAGGAAAAGTCCTGTAGCTTAGGGTCCTTAGCTAGTCGCCCCTTCTTGGTATTCAAAGCCTCTAAATCTTGCTGTAGTTGGGCTATTAAATTGTTCTTATGTTCAACCAGGAGGGCTATTAGTTGTAATGAACAGCAAGATAATGTGGCATTCGATTTGTTCTGAAACCCATCATCATCATTAATAAAAGCTGGTGCTTTTTTCAAACGTAACCCCCGTGGGATCCTTTTGATTTCAAAAGTTTTTCAAGTGTTAATACATCCCATCAGTTTCTTAATTCTTTGCTGGTGGTCCTTTCCAAGTCTTTAAACAGGGTGTTCAATTTACTACCATTTTTGCCTTGAAGCTTATCATTATTAAACAATTCATTTGCACGTGTTCTCCTATGTTTCTCGGTCATGTCAATATATCGAAAAAATTGAAATTCATTAAAAAGTAGGAGGCATAAAAAAAATATATATATATAGATATAATGCTAATTGACAGAGGAACAATAACCACAGACTGGGGTGGATGAGCTCTAGCTAGGGATACTAAGACATTATATACAAAAAAAGAAATGCTGGCTCCCCTCACACCCTGGAATCTGTAAAATATTTAGGGCCTGCACATAAGGAATCAATATGGTGCTCAGAACCAAGGATAACCCCTAATATCTGTGAATAGACAAAACAGAAAAAATGGCTGGCACTCAATATATTCGAAAAACATTTTCTTTAGGATCTTGATCAGAAGTTAAAAAAACATCCATAGCTGAAATGATCCATAAATAGAAAACAATTAAAAAAAACTTGCAAGGACTTACACAGAAGACTGGAGTAACAAGGCAAATGAAAATGAGACCAACGCTTAACACGTTTCACACACAGAAGGTGCTTTCTCAAAAGCTGTCCCACAATAGAAACCCCTCAAAAACCAACAAATATATACACATACTTAAAATACATGTAATTAAAAACACTTGTTAATACTTACAAATTAAGGACCTGTTGTCCAATGCCAGTGCTGGAAATCAGAAATCAGATGGTATAATTAAATTACCCCCTTCCTCGCTCTAAGGAGGGGGTAATTTAATTATACCATATGATTTATGAGGCACGTCATGCAAAAAAAAGAACTTGGTGACACATGACGTACATGGCACATCATGCACTTAAAAGAGCAAAGAAAGCGACCGAAGGTACCTTACGGTGTTGCTACAATGCCTCTATGTAGAGGTACTGTGCAACACAAAAATAAAAAGTGATGGGGCGCGCTACAATAACTCCCTGGAGTTACCGGAGCTGCCATTTGAAAATGGTCTATGCCGGCTGCACATGTGTGCTTAGGAAGCGAACAAAAGTTTGTTTCCTAAGCACCGATGGTTTTGCTAAAGTGCCTCACTAGCGCAACACCAAACAAACATACTTCTTCCATTGGTGGTGGACCTCCTGAGTGACCACATCAGCCTGGTAGAAGGGTTCCTTTCCTTCTACTGGCAAGAGCAACAGAAGTGATGTTTTTTCACTTCCGTTGCTCCAGGGGGCACTGCAGGATATTTACTAATTTAACTATTTAAATGTATTACATTTAATAAAAGTTAATAACATTTAGTAACCATGGGCTTTGATAAGAGACATCCACCATGTTTAACCCCTTTTTCTGCCATGGATTGCTGTGTACACAGTGATTTTGCAGAGCAGCGCAATTTTTGCTGTCTGTAAACTTTTTAGGGGTTAATTTCTTTAATGTAATTTATTAAAGTTTAACAAAGGCTCTTTTAAGAGCTATTAACCCCTTGGTTGCTGTAGATCACTGCATAAGCAGTTGTTTTGCTATCTGTCTTTTTTTTACACCCATTAGTGGTTATTCATACCTGCTAGGAGATTATGTTTAACATTACAGGTTTTTTTCAGATGAGCATCACCATTTGCCTGGTCAGATCAATATTTGTAAAAATTGATCTGACCTATGTGGATCTGATTCCCTCTCCTCACTTAAGTTTTAGTTAGGGAGAGAGACACACCTGTATAATGTAAGCTTTTAATTCTAATAAATTTAATACATTTAATAAAATAAGCAGCGATCTGGACACAGAAGCATTTTTTTGCTATCTGAATTTTTTACATTTGTGTTACACCCGTTAGGGGATTATGTGTCACATAAACATTTTTTCAAGCTGTAAAGTGATCAGTAACAGCTGATTAGTGGCATAGGCAGTTTGGTGATTGCTCAAATGAGCATCACTATTCGCCTGGTCAGATCAATACTAGAAAATATTTATCTGACCCATCTGGATCTGCCTTCCTTTCCTCACTTGAGTTTTAGTGAGGGAGAGAGACAGTTCTGTATAATGTAAGTTTTTAATTGTAATAAATAAATAAAATGTTATAAAATTGTGAGACCCAAGGGCTTTTATAAAAGATATACCCTTTGTATATTGTACCCTGTGTCTTAACCCCTTCCCTGCCACTGATTGTTGCACAGCAGCTTTTTTTTTCTTGTTTGCATTTTTAGGGATTTTTTTTTGTACTGTAGTTTATTATAGTACTACAAAGGGTCTTATGAGAGCCTTTTAACCCCTTCCTTGCTCTACATGTCAACATTTTAAGTTGGAAAATCAAAAGCCACACCTCTCAAATGTGGCCTTTAAACCCCCAAACAAGCTAACAAACCTATGCATGGGTGGTATCCATGTACTCAAGAGGTGTTTCTGAACACATATTGGGGTGTTGTTTGGCAGGGACACATACCAAAATCTATGAATTAATGTATGAAGTACATTATAAAATAAAACACAAACATTGACAAAGGCTGGTGGTAGAATTGGTGCATGGAAAGTGTTAAAATACCACCATCTGAAATAGCCTATGGTGTCTACTTTTAAAAAATGTATGATTTCATTGGGTAAAATACACTGGCTGGCTTCAAAAATGTCCCAAATGGAACATGGACGCAGGCTGACTACATGTCAAAATTCCAAGTTGGAAATTCGCACCTCCCAAATGTGGTCTTTTAGCCCCCCCAACAAACTAACAAACCTGTGCATGGGTGGTATCCCTGTACAGAAGATGATGGTGAACACATTTTGGGGTTTGCTTGGCAGTGATCCATAGCAGGAACTGTGAAATCATATCTGAAGTACAATGTTTGTGAAAAAAACACCAAAAATGACTACCACAAACTCTGACAAAGACTGGTGGTAGAATTAGTTCATGGAAAATATAATGATTTCACCATTTGAAATACCCTAGGGGTGTCTCATTTTCAAAAATATATGGTTTGATGGGGTAAAATACACAGGCTGGCTTCAAAAATGTCCCGAATGGGACATGGGTGCTTGTCAAAATTACAAGTTGAAAACCAAAAACTGCACCACCTAAATGTGGCCTTTTAGCCCCAAACAGCCCAAAAAACTATGCATGGGTGGAGAAACCATAGAATATATTTAGTAGGTTGTTTCATTAGCTTTTGTAGATGAGTAAAAGATAAAAGTCAGAAAATATGTGGGGGTTTTTTTGTATAGTATATTATAGGATATAATCAAAATTATGGTATCTAAAGAAAGCTCTTCTTGACCCATTAAAAACAAAATATAATTTGTGGGTACAGCAAATGACAAAGAATAAAACTACAGCTAAACACAAACAGCACAGAAATGTTAAAATAGGCATTGTCCAGAATGACCAAAAATGTTTTTTAAAGGGTCTGTTCTTAAGGAATTAAAACACATTTTGAAAAACACATGTGGGAAAATAGAAAATGGACTTAAAGTGTAGTGAGTGAGTCATTTTTTTGGAATGTACAGAAATATTTCAAAGATTTACTCAATGCACATTTGTATATGAATATTTATTATTTTTTATGATTATTTTGAACAATATAATTATTTTGTTCTAAATAGTCATTTCTTAATGCTCTAAAAAAAATTAACTGCAGAAATTGTGCATAGGAGTAATGACTTATTATATTATTGAATTATTGTAAAAACAAAACTGTCATAAAAGTATAACTTCATCATTATAATTTTACTACAAAATTATTTTAGATTGTAGTATATCTATTTAGTTATTGTGCTCTACCACAAAAAAAAACATTCACAACTTGTTTAACTACTATGTGTAAACAGCATTCTCATTACCTAGAAATCTTTGATGCTATATTGAGTGAATGAGTTGACCATCCCACCTCTCTACCTCATTGACTTCTGTTTTAAAACCTTTGCTACTTATAAGCCATAAAATAAAGTCTTTCCACTGCTTAGAGTGAAAGAGTTAAATAGATTTTTTTTTTAAAGGCAGCTTATTCATCCATAAATTATGTTTTCTATAGTTTTTTTTTGAAAATCGATTTAAAAAACCATTGCGGGCACGTGTGAACACGGCGCACGCACAGATTGCACCAAATAATTGCGCAATCGGCATGTGCACCAAGGTATAAAACAGACTCCCACCCAATTTCGGGAGTCTGCACTATCTATGCCAAAAACACTGTGTGGTGAAGGTCCCTCTCTCGCACTGCAAATTGTCGGTAGTTACAAAAAAGTGCAATCGCCGTTATACATACCAAACGACGATTGTGTCTTTTTATAAAACCCCCAACACATTGCAGCCGAGGAGTTTTTATACATAAGTCACTATATTACAAATATTTAAACTGTGATTAAAGAAACACAGGAAGTAGTTATTTTTTTTGTAGTAGTGTTTCTTCAAGTAAGCAGAAAAGGAAAACTTTAGCAGAGAGGAACAGTTCACAGAACTGAATAATCAAAAGCGATAGTGATTCTTTTAGCACTTCCCCAGACTTTTAGGAAGTTCTACATAACATATTTATCACACAAAAAAAAACTATGTTCACTCTGCCATTTATTTCTTTGTTGCTAGCATCATTAATAAACACAGCAATCAGCGTAAACATAGATATATTGATGACCCAAATATTTGTGAGAAAAGGAATAAAGAGTTTACAAAATATGTAATACTCCTTTTTTTTAAATATTGCTATGCGTCAAAGCCAACCTTCCCCTTTCATGAGCATTCGTTTAATTAAGAAAAACAAAGTGAAGAAGTGCGCTAAAACCAAACACTTAATACATACCAAATAAATAAGTGGATTACCCTAAATGATGAGGCAATCTGCTTGGTGTTTGTATGGAGGGAAAAATAAACAGAAAAAAATAATATAGTGTAGTATATTATAATAAAATTGGAAATGTGATAAAGAACATGGATGCACTCACATATCCCTGAGCAGAGTTCTGCTGAGTGTTTAAAGCATCAAGGGAGCCCACGCTGGGTAAATTTTCCAAGTCAAAAAAAGCCCAGTTTACCGGGCGAAACGCGTTGTGAGGAGGAAAAGACCTGCTGGAACTTTTTTGGACATTAGGATTTGAACTATTTGACATCTGCCTGCTGGATCCTGTGTATTTCAATGTAAGAGCTTTCATACTTTGCTATAATAAAATTACTTTTCCATACTAAAGGTCTCTCCTACCACTTCGGACATACCTCCTGGTAAGTCTTTGGAAAATGTACCCAGCGTGGGCTCCCTTGATGCTTTAAACACTGAGCAGAACTCTGCTCAGGGATATGTGAGTGCATCCATGTTCTTTATCACATTTCCAATTTTATTATAATATACTACACTATATTATTTTTTTCTGTTTATTTTTCCCTCCATACATACATCAAGTGGATTGCCTCATCATTTAGGGTAATCCACTTATTTATTTGTTATGTATTAAGTGTTTGGTTTTAGCGCACTTCTTCACTTTGTTTTTCTTGTTTATTATGCTGTACCAGGTGTGAGACACTGGTAGATTTTGTTGCTGCTATTACCGTCACATTAGGCGCAGTGTTTTTCTTTCTCTTTTTCTGTATTCGTTTTAATTAAACTTGAGCTCACCAACCATTCATGGGAAATCAGGACCATGGAGGTCTATGCTGTGTATAGGCACACTATATGTTTTGTATTGTACCCATGTAGAATAAACAGTTACCGATAAAATGATCCTTCACCCGATACTGAATGAGGAGACAATTATCTGTGTTGTGTGAATTATGCATTATTTGAATCCTAGCTTTTTTTCCCTGCTATACCTACAGGGAACATTAATCTTTAAAAAATCCCGAGAGATCTTAGTCATGGGTTTCAGAAGTCATTGAAGCTCAATTAGTCATGTAACTGTCCCTGGTACTTATCGATAAATCGCACCTATAAATAGTAAATCAAATCAGACAGGGGAAAAAAAATATATGATATCATAGCTCTGCTTTAACGTGCCATTCATGAATATGACTTATGTTTTTTCCAGCGCGAGTCAAATAACAAAAAAAGGCTTTGTAAACGCCCTCACTTAAAATGCAACATGATTTGTTAGAGTGGGTGTCAAAGGGTTTGTTGTTTTGTTTGTTTTTTGTTTAGTTGTTGCTGTTGTGACAGAAAAAATATCACTGTTTGGAGCAAATAGTGTTAAACTGCCTTTCCTCACTGCGAAAAAGCAGCAAGCAGGATGGAATGAGAATTAGCTATGTGCAAGAGGCAGCATGCTCCCTTAATGCAAGTTTCCTGGGATTATGAATTGAAAAGTCTGGATACGAGTTGTGAACAGATGCTTTAAGAAGACCTCCAAAGGAAGAAAGAAAAAAAATAGCTGTAGTTATGATGATGTCAAAGCTTCAGGCTAGTGGTCCACCACAGCCTCTCAAGTCGATTCAGTGCTAACACAATCACACTGGGAAGCATGAAATGTGTAGCTATTACAGATATTTTACCTCAGTCAGAGTGGTCCTTTCCACAGGCGAGGGAAAAGCTGCCTATTCTCTTTTTCATGACTGCGGATCTCTGATATGCTCGTTTTCTATTGCCAAACGACCTAAGCAGCTGTAAAAGTTCAAACAGGAATGATTACCGAATTTCAAGGATGTTAACAGTAGAGTGGGAGTCAGAAGGACTGCAAACAGTGGGGATTGTTATGATCATTTGTGCATCTCTAAAACTACTGCATCTTTTGGGACTGATTGACTTCTCAGAAGGTAAAGTTACAACTCACGTCTTTATTTATGTTGTATGTAGCTCATTTGCATGCTGTAATCCTCAAACGGATAACTGAATCCACACGTATACATTAATCACTGGCTACAATTATGATGTTTATTATTATGCATGTTGCTGGAATAATTATTCCCTTTATTAGCATAACGATGGGGGGGGGAGAAATGACACATCTAAAAATACTGAGGGTGACATTACGTGTGCATACAAGCTTGTATTATTCAGATAAATATGGATTTAGCAGGGCTAGACAACTTTCATACACTGCACTGCCTTTGACAGATGGGTGCAATGCTGGTACAAGGAATATAAGGTATAAGGCTGGGTACTGCTGCAGATCTAGCTGGAAGCCACCAAATTACGGGGATATGACTCTTTGATTATGGTCATGCCTGGCTGTTATCTATTTGACTTTTTTTTTCATAAACAGTAGATTATTTTAACTCTTTTATCAAGAGCTATGTCTCATAGAAAGATGCCTTTGAGATTCTAATTGAAATTCCTTCTTTGTTCTTGTTTCTCCGGTTATCTGTTTAATTATCGTAATATTATGCCGGAACAAGGAGATTGTTTCACCTGGCAGCTGCAATGTATGATGTGCTTGGCTGAGATTTGTGTGTATGTTTATACGACATGCAGAATTGATAAATAAACAGAATTTCCTGAAGTTTTTTTTGCAAGACATGTGTATTCCAACTGATCAAGACTACTTTTAAATACAAAGAGTAAGGATTTGGAAGTATTAGAGAGTAGACCTAATCACATAGAATTTTCAAATCTTTGTTCTAACTCATTGTAGTCTATTTATTAAATAGTGCACTGTGGTGAATTGTCAAGGGAAATACTAGAATTGGGCATTAATGTCTGCTTCTCAGATATTGGTGTCTGGCTTCCCCACCCACTTGTCAGTTCACTCCTTGTTCAATGTTTACTGAATGACCTCCCAGTTCCCTTATATAGAATTTTAACTTTAGGGAAGGTCAGAAGGATTACTGTTAAAAAAAAAAAGATCTATCCAGAAAATTTAGCTACTCTTTCTGAATTGGTTTAGGCCAAATCCTTTGCCAAATTTTAGCTGAGCAAAGGATCTTAGGAGGAGCAAAGTTTTTGGCAGGTAAGAAAAACGGGCATACCCTTAGGTCTAATTTGTGACAGCGATTACCACTTTTCATTCTTTCTGATACTTTGCTGCTGCTACCCCTGCACCTAGCTGAAGTGTTCTCCTGTTTTTAAGAGCAACTCTGTGCCAGTTTTTTTATATGGTGTGATGGACTCCTTGGTATCCCAGCTGGGTACCTCAGTCAAAGCTCTGCTTCCCAAGACTGGAACTCCAAATAGATCAGGAATGCTAAGCAATATACTCTAAGTGCCATACAGCAACAGTATAACTAACTTAACTTTACGAAAAGACAATGGATGACTCATATAACAATAGGAAGACACTTAACACTTGAATATGCAAGCATGTATACTTTGAAAACATAGCATACAAAACAAATGCTTCACACCAGTAACAAATTACTATGTTACTATGTTACCTCCAAAATAATCATTGCACACAACACCTTAGAATAACTTGGTCCTCCCTGGATATATATCCTGTTCTGGGAACCTTGTGGTGGAAGCTTTGCTGTATTGAAAACAGGGTGCCGCTGGTCCCCCCCAAAGTGTTTACAGGGCTGAGACACGGGGTCAGGACAAGTTCACTTGGCTGGGGGAATAGGGAACAGGGGATCACATGAGGCAACCTGAGGGCAACCACCAGTGTATATCAAAGTAACTGAACATAGTCCAGTAGTAGGCTGGCATTCAGCTCCTCTAGAACCCCAATGATGGAGGGTTCCATCACACAGCAGATCCCACCAGACTCTTGTTCTGCCTAAGAGCTCCAGAGGAATCCCCTTTACCTCTGGTCAGGTGGAGGTAGTATCGGTGGTGTACACACACATCTCGCAAGCCATATAAGTGTCCCAGGGATCAGGGGACAACACATGGTAATGATTATAATACTTTTGGGGAGCTTATACCCAGTTTCAGAGCCAGGTCCATACTCTCTGGGCAGAAGGTGGGCCACCAAGCCTCAGGAAACCAGGGCACAGAGGCTTCTGTGACATATTAGAAATACGGTTCCAGTTCAAGCAGGACTAGGTCATAGTGCCACTGTTAGGCTCGTTTAGAATGTGCACCTTCCTTATAAATGACCTTCAGTGTATTCAGAGTCAGTTTATCTAGTTATTTTGAGCTGGTTGATACTTCTTATTTATTTTGGAACACAACTGCAGGAGGCTAAATTGAATATACTTCTTTAAGGATTTTCTCACAAATAGAATAAGGTGTTAGAGATAGTGAGATGAGATTTGCATGAATAGTATGGATAATGATGCAGGCAGTAATTTCAGAAGGATCAGGTGAGAACAGAAATTGCAATTCACTTTTGCAGATGCAGTAAATTAAATTGTAAAGTGTTTGGATAGGATTCCAGGCAAATATAACAGGTTTGAGCAAGCAGGCTTTGCAAGCAATTAGCAAGCAGGCAATGCAATAGTAGATTACTAAGACTTTGAATACTTTGTACAGCAAAATGGAAATGATTACCTTAACATGCACAGGATGATTTGTTGGTTGATATTTATATATAAAGACAAATGCTTTAGAAGTTGAGAAAAATCCATAAGGAAGAACAGTGAAACAAATCCGGGGCCAAGGGCAATATAAGTCAGCAGTATATCAGGCAGAAGTCAGTACACAGAAGATCTTTTAAATAATAATCTGGAGGTAAGCCGGAACTTGTACTGTTCAGGACAAAATTAACTCAGCCACTAACTCGTGGTGCGACTCCCATATAAGGCGATGGAAGATCGTGTCACAGAAAGAAGGTGGAGCCTCCGATTGGTGAAATGCGGAAGTAACTCTGAGGGAACGCGGATGGGTAAGTCCTGACAAAATACTACTTGAACAATAACATGGAGAGTTTTATTTCTAAAGGCATCAGATGATCTTTTAAGTGCGTTGCATAACTGGAGAGAATGGTCATTGCAATGTGAATAAACTACAATCAGGGCCTCTCTGCTAATATCCATATAAAGATGCTCTCTTGAAATATAAAGAAAATTATACAGAACATAGGATGCTAACAGTTCAACACTTGTAACTTCAACCTAGTGGCCTATGTGCTGGAATCATAACTATACACTACTCTGAGGGTAGGTACAGGAATGGGAGACCAGTATGCAGGGGTAGAACAGAAATACACGAGGTTGATAGGAAGATGAGACTTACTATTAATGTAGTCAGTATATGTAGGTGACACAGCTAGCAGATGCAGGTAACACAGCTTAGCAGACCTTGGTATATGTGGGTGACACAGCTTAGCAGATGCAGGTAACACAACTTAGCAGACCTTAGGATATGCAGGTAACACAGCTTAGCAGACCTTGGTATATGCAGGTAACACAGCTTAGCAGACCTTGGTATATGCAGGTAACACAGCTTAGCAGACCTTGGTATATGCAGGTAACACAGCTTAGCAGACCTTGGTATATGCAGGTAACACAGCTTAGCAGACCTTGGTAAATGCAGGTGACACCGCTTAGCAGATGCTGGTAACACAGCTCAGCAGACCTTGGTATATGCAGGTAACACAGCTTAGCAGACCTTGGTATATGCAGGTAACACAGCTTAGCAGACCTTGGTAAATGCAGGTGACACCGCTTAGCAGATGCTGGTAACACAGCTCAGCAGACCTTGGTATATGCAGGTGACACAGCTTAGCAGACCTTGGTATATGCAGGTGACACCGCTTAGCAGATGCAGGTAACACAGCTTAGCAGACCTTGGTATATGCAGGTGACACAGCTTAGCAGATGCAGGTAACACAGCTCAGCAGACCTTGGTATATGCAGGTGACACAGCTTAGCAGACCTTGGTATTTGCAGGTGACACCGCTTAGCAGATGCAGGTAACACAGCTTAGCAGACCTTGGTATATGCAGGTGACACAGCTTAGCAGATGCAGGTAACACCAGGAGCGTGGTAACATAATCAGAAGGCAGTAGAATAGTCAGGAGTCCAGGTTCAAGGTATCAGGCAAGGAGGCCAAACGGGAAACAGTGACAGATCAGGGCACCAGAGAGGGATCAGCGTCAGGAGGAACCCAGAGTCCAAAACAAACAAACAATGAGGTACAAACGAATAAGGCAACGTTAGGAGGCTCACTGGGAGAATAACCAAGCACTGAATGAAAGTGCTTGGTGACTTTTAAACCTCCCACGCGTCGTATGATGGCGCTTGGCGTGACGTCATCGGAGTGGTCGTGTCCGAGCCACGTGTTCAGGACGGTCGGATCTATACTGCTTAAAGCTAAAGAGCGGGTACTCCAGTGAGTGGCTGCGGGGGAGATCATGACAACTACATATATGAGGTGATATTTAGTTGTCCTACTTCCTATACTTCAAAATTAACTACAAGTTAACAGCTGCCACACATCTGTGTCATTTTGTGTGGCTTCGGTAAAGTATTTAGGTTCTTTGTGGTTCCCTGCATGAAACAGCTTAGTAGATGTCTTACCCATCACACAATCTATGCTGTAAGAATGAATCTGGGGGTCCTTGGCAAACAAGACTACCACTGTGGACCAGCACATATTCAACATAGAGCCACATTTACTTCAATTACAGAGAGAACAGAAAATGATACTATTTTGAGAAGTCTCAGGACATAGTAATCGATTCTTTAAGAGAATATAAGTGCCTAATTCCTGTGGGGTTTCCACCTGTAACATGTTAAGATTCATCAAAGGGATGCCAGTTATAATGACGTGTACTACGCATGCTGATACATGTTGAGGATGGGCAAATGTGCTGAAGATATTTCAGTGCACCACTCTACATCAGAAATACATTTCTGGATATATTTCATGTATCATAAAAATGCTTTTAATTATTGCTTAATGGATTTTATTGACAAATTACTTATTTGTTGTCATGACAAAATATACAATTACTGAGGTTAGAAAACAGCTAAGGAAGGAAAATGCTACAAAATGGATGAAAATGAATAATTATAACCCTATGGGAGTTGGAATAACACGTTAATTTATCCTGAACAATGCAGATTTAGTAGCACATAATTATATTATGGTAAAATGCTGTCAATGCTGTTGATAGGACCTTCAGTCTTAGAGATGCCGTGCTGTAGTTATGAGTGAATTTATTACTGGTCTTTTCTTTTCAATATCCTTTGTTATAATATAACTGTGATGACTTAGACTTACTTTTGCAGTCTGTAGTATTATATTAGTTTTATGTATGGAGTTTTTCGCAATGTATTTTTCTTGCACAGCACGGAAAGACATGATATATACAATGTAGCATCTCTCACTTAAGCATCCCGTATTTCCTCAAGGCATGTATTTACAGTATGTTTCTGTTTGCAAGTTTCTCTACTGTTTCTACCTACTGGAGGACGCAGCGAGATTGGCAACAGGAATATATGTAGGGATTGCCTACAGACCTTTTTTATTTTTTTTTGCACTGAGCTTGGGTTGCTGACCTTCTTATTTGAGGTGCCTTCTCACTAAGTCATGTATAGCAGATTAGTCTCACTGACATCCACAGAACATTTTTTTTTCATAACTTAACTAGGTAAACCCTAACACTAATGTTTCATCTCCATGAACTCTGAACTGGGCTATAGAAGTCTGCTGCTAAAAGCATGGTTGCTATCTGAAGTAATTGGTGCCCCATTGTACACACACACACACACACACACACACACACACACACACACACATATATATATATATATATATATATACACACACACATTGTGACCGACAGCAAGGAATTGTGCTGGAGGGAGTCTATATATCTCCCCAGATTTTGCAAAGTTCCTACTTTGTGTAATTAGCCCCAGGGAAATGTGTTATATTAACTTAATATAGCACTTTAAGGATGTATATATGTGGGCCCTGGGCTGGAGCACTTGGAGAGTAGGGTGGGCCAGTGCTCCACTCCACATTTTAGATGTTGCTTGGAACCTACAGGTGAGAAGTCCAGTGTCAGAGTTTCAATACTAACTTACCTCACCTGAAAAGGATTGTTGATTACAGGTGCTGTTAAATACTCCCCTGCCAGAGGAGGGAGAGAGATTGTGTTTGATTTCTGTGGAAACAGAGAGCAGAAAACACCGAAACAGTGAGGTTGTGATTTATGGTTATGTTGGGAAATGGACAAGCCATCCAACCCAGCTAGCTTAGTATTTTTGTTTAGTTAGTGCTCAGAAGAGCAAGGATTTTGTTTTATATCTTGTTACAACCTGTCATACCTTACTGTACTTGGAACCACAATAAAAGAAAACAAGTCATTTTACCTCATCCAGCGTGTGAAGTGCCACTGAAGCCTGAAAAAACCATGTGTAACACCCAAATCCCAGGACAAGGTACCAAGGGAAAGGAGTACTTTTGTCACAACATGTATATATGTGTGTGAGTCTTCATCCACTCTACAGAGAGAAATCCAACTGTCACTGTGAGTGTCCACCACAGACTGCATGAAAGTATCTAACTGTCCATATAAGACGCACACTAAGAAACACCTGATTGTCCTACTTGTCCCAAGTTCAAGTTGTTCAATATTTGCACATGTGCAGTAGCAGTAACACTCTCCCACCCAAGCCGTCCAGCTCCCCCATATCCCACATTGTTGGTGGGGCTTGTTGGGAGGTATGCACTATGTGCACCACTATCTGACTTCCTGTTCTTTTTAATCCCCCATCTTCTGTCCCTGACTCCTTGTAGATTGTAAGTGGAGCCTTCTGTACCTTGTGTATTGCCAGAGATAGGCAAAGTCCATCTACAAGGACACCTGGCAAGGTCTGTAAAGGTTCATAGAACAGCATTAAATCTATTTAATGACCACCATGAACTAGCCCCATGTATTGGTTTATTTCTACAATAGTGAGATCACCCTCCATATATAAATTAGAACAAGTAATAAGAAGTCCTACTACCATAACTCTGAGACAGATGTCGACGGACGGTATATATGTAGGATCTTAATGCGTTTCGCTGGTGATATCCAGCTTCCTCAGGAGCCAATAAAGTGTCCAGGTGCTTCCCAAAATCAAGTAGCAGCAAAATCAAGTAGCAGCAATATAATTTTGTTATTTCATGGAGTTTAATACCTCCCAAGTGTTCTAATCCCCTAACTTTTAGCTCTCTGGAGGTATGTCCCATGTACTGAATGTCACTGCTGCATTGCAACAGATTATTACAATAACTGATTTGTGTGTCTCCCGTGGTGAGAGGAGCGTGGCCCAAATGCCTTGCTTTGCTGTGGGGTCCGTCCCCTCCTCTGAATAATATCCATCGGGAGTGGGGCTTTGATGCTCCATCCACCCACCCACCTACTTTGATGCACTTTTCCTGCTGATACCTGTAAATGTTAATGTAAGATCTTTTATATTGTTTCCTTTACAATAAATCCATTTATACTAAGAGTCTTCCCTCTTTGCTCTCTTATGCTGTTTTCCTGGACAACTACTGGATCATTAACCCTTTGTGGGCTCCCATGATGCAACATACATTGAGCAGTGTTCTGCTCAAGAAAATGTGAGTGTATTCACATTTATTTTTGAACACATGCACTTTTAAGTTGAAATTATTACACTATATTATTATCTGTTTTTTTCCCTTCCGGTTAACATCGAGTGGATTGCCTTACATTCAAGGGTAACCCGATCTGTATATATTTTGTTTTTTGTGTATTGGAGTGTTGTGTTACAGCGCACATTATCACTCTGTTTTGTTTTGAACTGTTTTATCTGTTGATGGGCCGTATATAAGAAGACTGTTTGTGAGTGTATACAGACGCCTTGTCCTAACGCCTTCTAACACCATACTGTATTGTGCTATAATATATTGTTTTTTTCTCTTCCATGTAGCTTCTCTTCAGCTCCTTTGTTTTTTGTACTGGTTTATTTCTGTCTGTCTTATTATGTTAGTAACACTGTATACATATTAATAAATATTAATATAGTATAATTTACAGTAGCTCAGCTGTTGAGCCAGAACCTTTAAACATAAAGAGCCATAATGTGTAACATGAGTGACAATATTTCAATAAAATGAGAAGGAGATTATATTTATTAAAATGATAAGCAGTCTGCTTTGTGCTGGTGAATGCTTTTATCTTCATCTCTCCTGTGCTGGTGCAGATACATAGAAATTCATTTTATCCTTGTTGGGGGCAGGAGAAACCTTGATTATATCTAAATGAATTACTTTACTGAAAATTGTTCTCGCTAATGACATTATTTTTGTGCTAAAGTTTATAAGATCTACTGAATATGTTTTCGGACAAAGTGAAGATAAATTAAAGCACCCTGTTTGCAAAAAATAATAATAATAATGCAAGCAATAGCATGCTGTTCTGAAACAATGCTTTATTATATAAGTAAAAACTTTTATATAGACCCTGGTTTGTGTTTGGTATTGACTAGTGTTGAGGGAACCTGAACCGCACTGTTCGGGTTCGTACCAGACATTACGGTGTCCGTGCCACGAACCCGAACCCGGACATTTCACTGTATGTCCGTGTTGGAGTTCGAGTTTCGGCTATAAACTGAAAGTCTTTAAACCGAAAGTCATTCGGTTTCTAGACTTTCGGTTTATAGAATAGCCAATAGCATTACATATATTCTAAAAGCCGAAAGTCTATAAACCTATAGAATACATGTAATGCTATTGCTATTCTATAAACCGAAATAGAGTCCACATTCATACGAATAGGTCAATTGACGACGTTCAGTTTATAGACTTTCGGTCAATTGACCTATTTTTAAGAATGGGGACTCTATTTCGGTTTATAGAATAGCAATAGCATTACATGTATTACATCTGAGAGTGAAATAGAACCGTCAAATACTGTGCTTACAGTGCACTTTGAAAAATTCTATTTGTTTTGGGTGGTAAATAATACATTTGCGTCTTGCGGTGCACTTCATATCTGAGAGTCAAATAGAACCGTCAAATACAGTGCTTACAGCGCACTTTGAAAAATTATAATAGTTTTGGGTGGTAAATAGTACATTTGCTTCTTGCGGTGCACTTCATATCTTAGAGTCAAATAGAACCGTCAAATACTGTGCTTACAGCGCACTTTGAAAAATTCTAATAGTTTTGGGTGCTAAATAGTATAGTATTTTTAATTTGTATGTATTTTATGTTTTTTTTAAGTTATTTCCCTATCCATATTTGTTTGCAGGGCACTTGTCCTACCCTTACCCACATTTTAATTCCTTTTGCAGCCCTCTAGCCCTTTCCAGGACTTTTTTAGAGGCATTTTAGTGGCCAAAAGTCTGTGTCCCCATTGACTTCAATGAGGTTCGGGGTCAAGTTCGGGTCAAGTTCGAGCACGGACCCGAACTTTTTTCTGAAGTTCGGTCGAACCTCTCGAACCCGAACATCCAGGTGTCCGCTCAACTATAGTATTGACTTCACAGTAGTGGTGCTACCAAATAAATAAAAGTCCCTTTCTTGCATAGAGAGCCCTCTCTCTGTGCCTACAAAAAACTATAAACAGCCCTGTAAGTTGCTAATATGATACTGTTTCAGAAAAGACCACTGTTACTTGTATTATTTTTGGAAAAATTGTGCTTTGACATATTTGCCATGTAAGTAAAATATAATAATAAGTGGGCTGAAACGTGGTCCTGTGGTCACTCTGACCACTTCCAGAGCGAACACCAAAAAGAAAAGCAACAAAGTGAAGAATCACTAGACCTCTTTGATACTCCCTTCCAAATAGCTGTGCTCTTAAACACTCTAACAAAATAATGTGTAATTAAAAACAGTTGTGTATATAATACATCTGTACTGCTTTTATAGAAGACACCATATCCTAGTCATATATTTATATACATAGATAGTGTGCAGCTAAGTGCCGGCATGAGCATGTAAGCTTATCTACTAAATGTGTATTAAGTTTGCTGTAGGCTGTAGCCCCAGTGCCAAGGATATTTCTCCAATTCTAGCTTCAAAGGAAGGGCCCAGGGCCATTGCCTGCTGCATGCCCTAGTGTTCTGTCCCTGGCCCCTATAGGTGCTGTTACTTTTCTGCAACTTGGAAGTCATCTGGAAAATTTGAATTTCATTTGTCCACATGCACCCTATACTTTATGTTGGAACAGTGAATTAATTCACAGGAGCTGTGTAAGTGACCGTCTGTAGGCTAGCAATTCATTTGTAGTTTTTGTAACACAATAGATAGATTAGGAGCTCAGAGGCAGTGTGTGGATTTTTTTATTTTTTTTAATACAAAGGGTTTGTTCAATAGAGAAGGAATTGTAGTCAATTGAGATGGGAATTTCAAAAGGCCAAAGTAACTGACTTGGAAAAATGATCCCATTCAGCTGCATTGGAGAATTTTTCCAATTCAGTTTAGTTAGCCAAAAGTTTGAAATTCCCGTTTCAGTTCCCTGCTATTCTCTCTTTATTGAGTAGACCATACAGCATTTTTAGATTTTGATCTAAATGTGAATAACAGATCAATACAGCCACATTACACAAGTGGCACATAAATATGAGGCATTATTAAGATGGATCCAGAAGATTCAAATTCGATATTTAATTAACACTATGTGAAGCTTTAGATTTAGTAATTGCAAAATAAAAATACACGAAGTCCCAATTTTAAATAATGCAACTTGTATGTTTCTTATTAGTACAACTCCATCGGCTCATAGACAAAACACTGAAACACAAATGAAACACTTGAAATCTTAAGTGTAAATAGCTGAGAGCTGTTGGCTAATCTTCCAATACAATGTTTTTTTTCTTTTTTTTTCAATTTCACCGTGCCAAATATAACATGGCACACATTTACTAACAGTCCATCTGTACCACCAGCAACTGCTGAATTTTTAATATTGAACAGCAATAAAAATGGCAGTTTCAAATTCCCCTTCCTCAAAGTAACATTTTATTTACAAAAATATAAATCAATACTTTTATTTATAAAAAATATATAATATAAATATAACCTGTATCTCTCTCCTAGCTGGCTTTAGCCATTACTCACTGTACACAGCACAGGTAGTCAGAACAATGCTGGTTTAATTACTTCTAATTGTAATGTGACACAGATTTTTTTTTTACATGTATTTTATTATTCTGATTTATGATGGTTCTGTTTGCGCCTTTAGAGACAGAGCATTATATCCTAGGCTATGGTACCTACATGTATGCCGTGTTTATACAAGTGAGAGGTCACTTTCTGTCCATTTGCAGCATGCACTTACATTTGCTAGCGCGAATTTGAAGGCCTTTTGTTTTTTGTTGGAGAAATGTACTAAAGCTTTAATGTGTGTTAGTCCTATCTTGCATAATGGGGGACAGGTGCAGTCCTTACAGTTTACCTGGAGGTTTTGGAAATTCTAGGATTAAGAATTAATGTAGTTATTTTTCTTTCATGATCAATATGTTTGTGGTGAAGTTTAATGCTGAGTTAAAGATACACCACCAATATGGGGAACAGATATATATTTTTAAAATAATTATTTTTACCCATGATTGATGTACTTTTTGAATTTATTTTAGTATTTATTGAAGACTTCTGGTAACCCCTCTTGTAATGTGTTGCAAATGTATGTTTTTCAGTTTAATTGAATAACCTTTTTTTACCATAAACTTTCGCTCATAATATCTCCTCCAGGTTGACCCTATTTCCTTTTTGTATTTTAACTTGTGATTTTTTTTGTTATGTGTGTTTGTGTATTGTATATTGACATACTAGTAGTATTTAGTTAAGATTATTATTTTTTTTCTCAGATCACAACACACAAATGTTATTATTTACCAGGTGATATAACATTACAAGCTTCTTATTTTTATTATGCCTTTGACACAGAGTGTTACTTGAAACACGTAAGGTGTATTTCTTCTACACTTACTTGGCAGAATAAAATGGAATAAAGCTATTTTGCAACTGGAGATGATCTTCGTTTGAGTCAAGACAATGCCAGGCTCAGTGCATAGATCAAACAATGAATAAACACTGTGTTGATTTGGTACGACCCCAGTAGGTACAGAAACTCTGAAACTCGGCCCATTCAAAGATTGGTGCCAACCTGTTCCTGTAAATTTGTTATAACTGATGGGTTTGTATATGGAAAAACTAGCAATATTTCAGAAACGGGATGATGTAACGTAAAATACAGAATGACCCAATGAAATTAGGTGCAAGTTTTATTAAAGGAACTGTGATTCTTATATTTTTGGTGGACATCGAAACCCTATCTCTGAGTTGGAAAGAGCTATATGGTGATGACGATTGGCTTGTAGTTCTTGGTGAAGAGATACTGTTAAAATGCACTGACGGTCTGCTGATAAGAGGGCAAGCAATTGGGAAATAAAATAAATAAAGACATGTATTTCTAAAAAGAAGGAGGAAAGAAAGGAAGAAAGAAAGACAGAAAGAAATGAAGGGTAAAGGTAGGAACAACATGTCTGCTTTTACTAAAGACTGTATAACTGATTCCAATTTATTTCCATCTATTTCTCCAGTTCCAAAAAAAAGAGATTGAAAAACAAAATTGTACAGCTAAAAGGCCAAATTTAATCTGCTTTCCCCCAAGAGTTACCTGCAATTTATTGGCAGAAATGAGGGATTCTTGAACATCTTGCAGCAAGATCAACATGTGAATGGTTTATCACTTTCCAAAACTCAGTATCTTACTACCCATGACAATCCAAAATATATTAATACAAAAATATTTACACACTGCAGCAGTTTGATTGACTCTCTTATCGCATCTCGAACTATAGTTGGCATCCATATTACTCAGCCAAAATATGACATTTTGACAAGCTACATTGGATTCATGGTCTCTAAAAAAACATTTATTTAACTGAATCAAGGTTAGAGTATCTACCTGACATAGTATAACAACCCTCTATGGAAGGGACTGGCACAATATAATAACCTTCTATGGCAGGGACTGGCACAATACAACAACTCTCTATGGAAGGGACTGGCACAATATAACAACCTTCTATGGAAGGGACTGGCACAATATAACAGGTCTCTATAGAAGGGACAGGCACAATATAACAGGTCTCTATGGAAGGGACTGGCACAATATAACAGCCCTTTATGGGACAGACTGGTACAATATTACAGGCCTCTGTGGAAGGGACTAGCACAATATAACAGGTCTCTATGGAAGGGGCTGGCATAATATAACAGCCCTCTATGGAAGGGACTGGCACAATATAACAGGTCTCTATTGAAGGGACTGGCACAATAAAACAGGTCTCAATGGAATGGACTGGCACATTATAAAAGGTGTCTATGGAAGGGACTGGCACATTATAACAGGTGTCTATGGAAGGGACTAGCACAATATAACAGGTGTCTATGGAAGGGACTGGCACATTATAACAGGTGTCTATGGAAGGGACTGGCACATTATAACAGGTGTCTATGGAAGGGACTAGCACATTATAACAGGTGTCTATGGAAGGGACTGGCACATTATAACAGGTGTCTATGGAAGGGACTGGCACATTATAACAGGTGTCTATGGAAGGGACTGGCACAATATAACAGGTGTCTATGGAAGGGACTGGCACATTATAACAGGTGTCTATGGAAGGGACTAGCACATTATAACAGGTGTCTATGGAAGGGACTGGCACATTATAACAGGTGTCTATGGAAGGGACTGGCACATTATAACAGGTGTCTATGGAAGGGACTGGCACATTATAACAGGTGTCTATGGAAGGGACTAGCACATTATAACAGGTGTCTATGGAAGGGACTGGCACATTATAACAGGTGTCTATGGAAGGGACTGGCACATTATAACAGGTGTCTATGGAAGGGACTAGCACATTATAACAGGTGTCTATGGAAGGGACTGGCACATTATAACAGGTCTCTATGGAAGGGACTGGAATAATATCACAGGTGTCTATGGAAGGGACTGGCACATTATAACAGGTGTCTATGGAAGGGACTGGCACATTATAACAGGTGTCTATGGAAGGAACTGGCACATTATAACAGGTGTCTATGGAAGGGACTGGCACATTATAACAGGTGTCTATGGAAGGGACTAGCACATTATAACAGGTCTCTATGGAAGGGACTGGAATAATATCACAGGTGTCTATGGAAGGGACTGGCACATTATAACAGGTGTCTATGGAAGGGACTGGCACATTATAACAGGTGTCTATGGAAGGAACTGGCACATTATAACAGGTGTCTATGGAAGGGACTGGCACATTATAACAGGTGCCTATGGAAGGGACTAGCACATTATAACAGGTGTCTATGGAAGGGACTGGCACATTATAACAGGTGCCTATGGAAGGGACTGGCACATTATAACAGGTGCCTATGGAAGGGACTAGCACATTATAACAGATGTCTATGGAAGGGACTGGCACATTATAACAGGTGCCTATGGAAGGGACTAGCACATTATAACAGGTGTCTATGGAAGGGACTGGCACATTATAACAGGTGCCTATGGAAGGGACTGGCACATTATAACAGGTGCCTATGGAAGGGACTAGCACATTATAACAGATGTCTATGGAAGGGACTGGCACATTATAACAGGTGTCTATGGAAGGGACTGGCACATTATAACAGGTGTCTATGGAAGGGACTGGCACATTATAACAGGTGTCTATGGAAGGGACTGGCACATTATAACAGGTGTCTATGGAAGGGACTAGCACATTATAACAGGTGTCTATGGAAGGGACTGGCACATTATAACAGGTGTCTATGGAAGGGACTGGCACATTATAACAGGTGTCTATGGAAGGGACTAGCACATTATAACAGGTGTCTATGGAAGGGACTGGCACATTATAACAGGTCTCTATGGAAGGAACTGGCACATTATAACAGGTGTCTATGGAAGGGACTGGCACATTATAACAGGTGTCTATGGAAGGGACTAGCACATTATAACAGGTCTCTATGGAAGGGACTGGAATAATATCACAGGTGTCTATGGAAGGGACTGGCACATTATAACAGGTGTCTATGGAAGGGACTGGCACATTATAACAGGTGTCTATGGAAGGAACTGGCACATTATAACAGGTGTCTATGGAAGGGACTGGCACATTATAACAGGTGCCTATGGAAGGGACTAGCACATTATAACAGGTGTCTATGGAAGGGACTGGCACATTATAACAGGTGCCTATGGAAGGGACTGGCACATTATAACAGGTGCCTATGGAAGGGACTAGCACATTATAACAGATGTCTATGGAAAGGACTGGCACATTATAACAGGTGTCTATGGAAGGGACTGGCACATTATAACAGGTGTCTATGGAAGGGACTGGCACATTATAACAGGTGTCTATGGAAGGGACTGGCACATTATAACAGGTGTCTATGGAAGGGACTAGCACATTATAACAGGTGTCTATGGAAGGGACTGGCACAATATCACCGGTCTCTCCAGATGTGAATATCTAAATATAACAGTCCTCAATGGATCTGTTCCATGTATTTCAATTTATATGGGATATAGATATCCAGGCATCAATGTGTACTGTTCCTGAGTTTGTGGCACACATTAAATAAATACCATACGTTGATGAACTGAGGAGTGAACTTCAAAAGCATTATCTAACTTGGCTACTTGTCTGTCCATGGCAGCTCATTTTTTTTATTGTATAGACTGCATACAATCTATGTTGTATGACTAACTAACCATGTTCAACATCATTTTAATGCTGTATATTTTTACAACATGAGTTATGATGGGGTAATAGTGATAGAAAACTCCTCTTGTCTTCATCCACACACCTCACAGTAGAGGCATTATAAACATATATTTCCGATCATCAGACAAGCCACTGTGTGCCAGCTGTGCAAAAATGAAAAAGTGATCCAATTATTGTGTAAGAATTCTGTCGCAGCTATGTATTAGAAAAAATCACCAAATTGCTCCTATTTAGATCACTATTGGACTACAATTGTTCCCCACTCCTAGGCTAGCGTTATGTGCTCTGAACAAAAGTCACATACTAAATGATGTATAAATACCATACAGGCACAATAAAACCTGACTTCATGATTAGATATAAAGCAGTGCCACTATTTATATATAACCCCCAGCGTTCCACATGCATTGTATTCTCAGTAATAAACTGATTCATCCCAGAGCCTACATTCATCATATGATATGTTCAGGGCTGGCCTTAAGAGTTCAAGTGCTCTATGCGGGCCACACCTGTTCTGCCCCCCCCCCCCCCACACCTCATGTCTGTCTCTCTCCTTTCACTTCCCATGTCTGTCTCTTTCCTCTCCCTTACCATGTCTGTCTCTTTCCTCTGCCTTGCCATGTATGTCTCTCTCCCTTCCTATGTATGTCTTTCCTCTCCCTTATATTGTCTGTCTCCTCCCTTCTCATGTATGTCTCTTTCCTCTCCCTTCCATGTCTCTATATCCTCTCCAATCCCATTTATGTCTCTCCCCACCGCCATAACTGTTATCCCTCCTCCTCCCTCAATATCAGTTATCTTCCCCCCCTATTTGTTGCTAACTCTTTCCCCTGTTCTCTCTCCTCCCCCATACTTGTTCTCTGTCCCCCCAAACCTGTTCTCTGTCCCCCTCCTGTCACCATACCTGTTCTGCCCCCCCCCGCAGTTCTTTCGCCCCATCCTCCCTCCTATCCGTTGTTTCTCCCTTCTCCCCTATCATTTCTTTCTCCCCCTCCACCCCCTTTAAGTTCGTTCTCCCAACTCTCAGTTGTTTCTCCCTTCTCCCCTATCAGTTCCTTCTCCCCCTCCACCCCCTTTCAGTTCTTTCTCCCCCTAGACCCCCTTTCAATTCTTTCTCCCCCTTCCCCTATCAGTTCTTTCTCCCCCTTCCCCTATCAGTTCTTTCTCCCCCTTCCCCTATCAGTTCTTTCTCCCCCTTCCCCTATCAGTTCTTTCTCCCCCTTCCCCTATCAGTTCTTTCTCCCCTTCCCCTATCAGTTTTTTCTCCCCCTTCCCCTATCAGTTATTTCTCCCTCTTTGAGTTCTTTCCCACCTCCTCCTATCAGTTCTTTCTCCCCTCCTCCTATCAGTTCTGCCCACCATTCTTCCCCTATCAGTTCTCTCTCCCCCCATTTGTTTTTTCTCTCTCCCCCTTCTCCCCACCCCATCAATTCTATCTCTTCCTCCCCCTTCGTACTTGACTGGGATCAGTGCACAGCATGAGCTCCGTGTGTTAAACACACACAGAGAACTCTGTCGTGCTCCCTGCATGAAGTGATGATGCAGGGCATCGTATTTCCGATTCCCTGCATTATCACTATGAGAAGGGAGTTAGCAGCATGGACAGAGCTCTGTGTGTGTGTTTAACACACAGAGCTCATGCTATGCGCTGCTTCTCACTATGGGGGTGGATCTTCACCTCGCACCTGGTGAGGTCCGCCCCCTCCCTGGATACATCAGTTCGGCCATGTAGAGGGCTGGTGAGGGGAGAGCTTCTGATCTTTGTTTTTTTACATGGCATTCCCTGGGGTGTTGAGCCCTGTGCGGTCGCACACCCCTAAGGCTGGCCCTGGATTTTCTGTTAGCGCACACTCATATATTCAGCACTCCCCTTGTATGAGCAAAAGTCTGGACAGGACCTTTCAGCGTTTCAGTATTAATAATACCTTTTTTGTGTCCAATTTTTAGTATTTAGATATTTAAAGGGACAGCCTTGTCCCCAAACTTACTTTGCTGCAAGTTGAACTACTCTTTGTATAGTGCACAGGCTTATTTTCCAGTGTAATTTGATGCAGGCATTCTGCATGAATCACATTTTTAATATTTGACTCAAGCCCTCCCCAGTGATTACTTTGCATGTATACTAAAGGTGCATCAGCACTGATTATATAGACACTGATGATATACAGTTTAGTTACATTTAGTCACTTCCTGTGCTGCTAGCATAGAATACATTGTGTGGACTAAGATAAGCATGCTCTTGTACACAATATGATGTCTTAATAGTGAGGATTAGTGACTTTTTCTCTGCTAGTGCGGGCAGTCCTGTTTTCTTGCAAACTGCTGTAATTTCACATCTAGCTGTATTTTAAAACATGCACATTAATATACATTTACATTTGGAAGAAGCATTTGGGGGATCAGAGAGTCCCCAAACAGTAAACAGATAGTAAACTAGTAGATACAAATTATTAATCTCACTAGTCGCCCTTTCAATGTCATACCAGCCCTCCTCTTTAGCTTTCTTCTATGGATTGCTCTGTCCCAGATTGCTGTCACCAGAAACTTGAAAACACTTTCCCAAAGATTCCCTGCATGCATATGCAAATACACAATGTACAAGTTAAACTTTACTAGATGAATCATCATTTGATGCCTGGAGTGTCCCTTTAAACAATCATACATAGCAATAGTGAATGGTACGAGAATACTATGAATCCTTACATGCTACTGTCTGCATTACAAGTCAGACAATAGCTTTTACTTTGTGAATGAAGGAAGCGACATTGTTTATAAGGTGAACGTAGAGAATAAAAAAATGATGAAAAACGATCTATACATTGTGCTAGCAGAATTCCAAGCAAAGGCATAAAATACAAGAATTATGCTTTACATGTGTGGATTGTGTCTCCTGTTTATGACATCTCCTTGTCACTTGATATGCAAACGACACATTCAAATAAGTACATTTTCATATCATAAACAGAAGACACCACAAACACATTTATAACATATGTTTCTCTTATTTTGATCAAATGTCATATATATTTTTTATTCTCTAGACTCACAGTCATTTAATCATTTACTGGAATTTTGACTGAAAGCATGAATGTTTAAAACATTAAAAGTTTCTTATGACTTAGAAAAATCGAATACATGCATACTAATGCTGACTTTGAGATTTAATGTGTATTTATGATTGTTCATTGGTTTCTGCAATACTACCTTGAAAACTCACCTTTTGCTCCTTTGTTCCACAAGTCTCTTGGTGTCTGAAAAAAGTATCAAGTAGTTTTCTTTATGGCCACTTCAAAGCTTTGCCTGGGTATCTCACTGCTCACCATATAAAACAAAACTCTTTGTAAGTACTGGTACTCCCCAGCATCTCTTGCAAGGCATCTAGAGGCATCTTATGGAGCTATATACAGAAGCCCACTGCACATGTGCAAAGATATCAATGATGTCACCAGTGGCATCACACAACTCTCCTGACTACTGTTAATAAAGGAAATTAAGCTACAAATAGAACCCAATTCATCTTATCCTCTTGCAATATTTACATTTACTTTTATTTACAGGCTAAAACAGAAAACTTTCAATTTTTTTTTTATTTCAAAGGATTCCCTGCATGCATCTGTATGCAAAACCCCCAGTACATTGCATCTTAAACACTACTAGATTCGTCAAAGTAAATTTGATGCCTGGAGTGTCCCTGTAACCAAAGACTATAACAATATATTGTGCAATGTTCTTTACATCTAGATGTCATTGAAATTAATTTAGAAACCAATATTAGATGTAATCTATAAAGAATGTAATAAAGATGCCACATGTATACTGATAAACTAATATGTTTTTATAATTTACGACATTAGGAGATAAAAAAAAAATAATTATCTGCTCATGTGGATGCCAAAGAATACTTAATTTAGTTTTAATAGATAGGATTATTGGTTTCGTTGGGGATACTGCATAAACATTTGAATATTGTTTTCTCTCTGGGACATTATACATGTTTGTAAAAAAAAAACATGAATATCTGTCTAATATGGAAATTCAACACAATATATTGAGCTGTGGGATGCTACATGGTGTTTATATGATGTTTTGGATGATGGCCTTTAAGGGAAAAAAAAACCCAATGGCCTGATGCTTCCATTTCTGGTGTGTAAGGCACAGTGGCTAGGATGTTTGTCTAGTGTATGGAATGTCTATAACTGACACATCCTTATTGTGGCATGGCATTGACCAATTCAATATAGTTTGGTCAGCATAAGAAATAGCCAAAGCATGACACAGTATATCAGATTTTCATTTCTAATGTTACATTTCTGATATTCTGTGTCATGCATTGTCTATTTCTTTCCCTTTGCCCCTGTTTTTGTCTTACTAATTCTCCCTGTATATCTGTGTCTTTCTACATGTGTCAGTCTTTGAGTCAATAATAACACTACAATCTTTCAAGACATATTTTTTTGAGCCAAGTTCTAAAAGAGACCAAAGTGGTCTTTAAAGATTGTGGCAATAGAAATGGCTTCCAAAGGGCTCACCTCATCTCCTCCCAATTGTATAACCCACAGGACTGCCAGCACTTCTTTCCCTGCCATAGTAAATAGACGTAATAGGGTTGAGCTTGTTTGTCGGAATGCACTTTGCCAGTCTTTCAAAAATCTTCAGTTAAGGCAGAGTACATTATGAAAATAATAATAAACCTTTATTTTAACCATTAAAAACATTTTACATGGAGAGGACACATATCACACGTTTCGCCAAGTGGGCTTGATTACCATTCTATTTTCACAAACTATTACGCCATTTATGCTTATCAGTCGGTAATGGCAATGTCACCAAGTGAAATGCGTGAGTTTTATCATCAATTGTATGCTCCCCTCTTTCCTTGCATGTATTTACCATGCATTAAAATGTCACTTACCAGAGTTCCTTAAAAGTACTCATCCTCCATCTTTCCTAAATTTTTCAGCTCAGCTATTAAGGCCTAGTATTTGGTGGTTGACTTGCAATCTACTTGACAGTTCACTTTTAGTGAATCGACCCCAATGTCTTAGGAAAAGGATTCATTGCTTCATGAAATTGTATCCGTGTTAGATATTCCTTGGTCAACTGGAAGTTGTATTATTGGAAAGTGGAATCATTTAGGAACAGTAGCAACTCAGGTGGAAGACGACATAAAGTGACAGAGCAGGGTCACCGAGTGTCTGCATGGTGCATACAAGTCACCAATGCTCTGCTGATTCCATAGCTGAAGAGTTCCAAACTTCCACTGACATTAATATCAGCACAGGAACTGTGCAGCAGGAGCTTCATTGAATGGATTTCCAGGGCTGCATGCCAGCCTCACATCACATGCATTGGAATGGTGTTAAGCACACCGCCACTAGACTCTGAAGCAGTGCAAACACGTTATGTGGAGTCTTCACTGCTTTAATGGGTGAGTCTGGGTTTGGCGGCTGCCAGGAGAACGTTACCTGTCTGACTGCATTTTGCCAACTGTACAGTTTGGTGGAGGAGGGTTAATGGTCTGGGGCTGTTTATCAGGGGTTTGGACAGGGCCCTTAATTAATTTGAATGGATATCTTAATGCTTTAGTATATCAAGATATTTTGGATAAGGCTATGCTTCCACCTTTATGGGAACAGTTTTGGGAAGGCCCTTTTCTATTCCAGCACGACTGTGTCCCAGTGTACAAAGCAAGATCCATAAAGGCCCACACAGAACCCTGACACCAAACTGCTATCAAATACCTTTGTGATGAACTGGAATGCAGATTCGAGCCAGGCCTTCTCATCCAGCATCAGTGCCTGACCTCACAAATGCTCTACTGGTTGAATGGGCAAAAAAACCACTCCAACATCTTTTAGAAAGCCTTCCTAGAAGAGTGGAAGCTGTTATATCTACAAAGGGGAAACCAACTACAGATTAATGCCTATGTATTTAAAACGGGATGTCATAAAATTCCCTGTTTGTAGTAATGGCCAGGTATCCCAATACTTTAGTCCATATAATATATATATACACTATTATTCTATAGTTTGGATTTCGAAAGAAAAGCAAATGTTGTCAATTAAAATAACATCAAATGGATCAAAAATTCAGTGTCAACATTGTTTATGTGGGTAAATGACTATTATAGCCGAAAATGTATTTAATAGTGATTAAGACAAAAACAATAATATTGGCTTTCTTTACAACCTAAATCATTATCTTAACCTTGTCAAACTTCAAATTTTATAAACAGTTTATATATTGACATTTAAGATGGACCCTATTATCTGATAATTATCTTATGTTCAAGGGTACTCAAAACACACGGGGATATACAGAATTAACACTGGTTTCCAAACCTTGATTCATGGCTGCTTATTGTACTTTTTCACATAACCCTAACCTTTCCGATAATTACTTTTTCACTATATGTGCTGCAGTAAGTGCATTTAGTATAATTTATTATATTAGGTCATATGGTTTGTTTCCACCTCTGGCTATATTTTCTTCACAATTTTTTGATGAAAAAACTCTATGTAAAAGCCGAATTCAGTGTGACCGAGTTTCAAAGGTCAAATGAAATACATTATGTCTAAAAGGCAATTTACAGCCAACTGATCTTGAAAAACACAAGCGGTAAGATGTGCAGTTATTGTGGTTATTTAGGTAGGCTATTATGTAGTAGTGATTTTACTGTATTGTTATTAGATTGATTCAGAGGGTGTAAGTATAGCTGTTTCTGTGATGAATAAATAAGTGGTTGTATTATTTACTGTTGTGGTTTTGGAATGATGATTGTGTGAATTGTACGCAAAATGGTATAGAAAAGCTCACAGTATAAAAGCTAAATGATCTGTAAGTGTCCAATGATAAAAATTATAATAATAATAATAATAACAATAATTTTACATAAAAACAAAAAGTGTATAATACTTCTGTGGTGAATCTCAAGTTACATAGCTAGTTACAATACAGCCACTGGTCTGGTCCTAGTCCATATAATGAATAAAATATCTTTCTAGCAGAAGTGGTAGAGGTTAACCTCTTGCCAACATTGGACGGACTAGGTACATCCTGTCTGGCAAAGCGTTGCAAACATTGGACTGACCTAGACCATCCTGGGGTTAAATAAGCTGTGTTTGCAATCTTAGATTGAAAAATGGTGATGCTTTAATGCTTTGAGGTCAAGGCATTAAATCTGGTGCCTAGGGCACGCACAATCGCTCCCTGGAGCCATTAACGGGAGGAATATTTGAAAGTAGCATGTTCCTCTAATATAGCTGCTGCCCTCTTGTGGGTAGAGCTTTAGAAGTGAAAAAAATGTCACTTCTGTCGCTCTGATGCTGTTGCTAGACTGCCCCTAGAGGCAGTCAGCAACATTGCAATGTTAAAAGACTTAATTAGATACGAATCTAGAGTTAGGGTTAGCATAATAGGGTTACAATTATAAAATGCAAATGATCTCTGGCATATGAGATCCAGGAGGCTCAAAATTCCAATGGTGGGTGGTGTAATTGCCAGCTGCTAAATGGAACTCCCCTGGTGCTCTTATAATTAAGCGTTGTAAAGTGCTTCATTGTTTGTCCAGCACTAGTTACTTTTTACTCATTTTTGGCTTCTGGAATAAATATTTTTGATACTTTGAATATATCCCTGGAGTGCCAATTTCTTCGTTTTTTACAATTAAATTAGGGTTAGCATAAGGGTTAGTGTTAGGGTTACATTTAGGATTAGGGTTGCATGTAGGGCCTGTCAGACAATCAGATCACCAACACCATACCAACAGGAATATACTGGAGATATGTTCCATAAGCTTTGTGTTTCCCCTTAACAAAATATGATAGCAAGATAATTTAAAAAGCAGCTCAGCAGTGACCACTGTGTTGAATTGTTTTAAATGTTGGCATTACTTCTTATTTTAAAAAGTAGTTAATGTTTCAATGTCGCATGGTTAAATACTTAAGCAGAGTTTCCAAAATATCTTTACGGCAAGGATACGTATAATTTCAGAAGTATATGGAAAATGAGGCAGAACTCATGTATTTGTGTACATTTCGTTTACCTTATAGCAGTGAATGCATTATCTACAATTCTTGATAGGGATATCACCTGGCATGCATTTTAATGGCAGGCCATGTAACATGGATATATTTAATTTTACAGAAAAGTTGTCAACCCCAGTTAGTGACCTTTTTTTAGCATGTGAAGGTAGTAACATGTGCTACACGTGCTCTTGGTGGTAACATGGTGATATATTGCAGATGTTAACTATTTTAAATTGACACCACCAAACTAAACTAAAAATGCAATACATTTTCTTCATGTCTATTTAGATGCCTGGATAGTAGTCAGGTATTAGGTGGATGTACACTTGTTAAAAAGCAGATGATATAATAACTGACCGACCAAGATTCTTGAGATGCATTGGGATATTGTGAGCATGCATCATCCGTTCCCATTATCAATATATAACATAGAATTCTACTCCAACGTTTCGACTGTGAATTGGACTATACGTAAAAAGAAAAATCAATGACTTTACAATCACCAGGATCAGATTTCCCTGGGTACAGAACCTGTCATGTGTGCATCATGTCACTCTGGGCTTTTGTTAAAAATCAACAGTGTGAATATTGCTCATACAGTTTTATTCTATGAAAAGCCCCAGTAAAACTATGACATGTGGTCACTTTCTTAGCATATTATTATTATTATTATATATTTTTTTTTTACTTGTGCTTAGTATAGAAGCACAAATGAAAACCTCAGTGTCCCCTAGTAGGAGAATAACATGATATTCTTTTCATAGTACATACCAGTTTAACCTCTGACCTGCACCCATGACACTTTCCTGGGAAGCAGGCAGCCTGGTCAGGTTGATTACCTCTGGCTAATGCAGAGAGACCCTCGTTATCAATGGGGACCAGACCCTGATCAGACGAGAGTCAGTGGTAAACAAAGCGACATGAAACCTAGAGACACAAACTTTGATTTAATTTGCCTAAAGAATAGATTTTTCATTTTATAGTTCAACTGTCATGAAAATATTCAGGACAAACTTTAAAGCCGGAAAAAAAATCCATCAATAAATGATGCTGTTGGCATTCTAATTTGCCAGACAGGAAGAAAACGTGAGATAAAATATAATTGTACTGATTAACTACCATGATTCATGGATGGAATCATATCACTTACATGAAGTATAGTTCCAAATCTATCGCCTTGATGTAATTATACTTCATGTATTTTCACTTTTTAAAAAACAAAATGTTTTCCATATAAATAAACTGTCTTAATTAATATAAAATCATTTGCAAAGATGTCAAGCACTAAAATGTCTTGAATATTAGGAATTTTCTTGTTTGCTTTATTTTTTCTAATTTATTCTTTTTCACTCAATGAAAAAGAAGCAAGACCTAATGTTATGGCTTTCATTCTGCATTGGGTTTTCAGTAGATGTCAATGTGTCGGAGATGTGACTCATTCACTTCATGTATTATCAAAGAGCTCTTGATGAATAAATAAATAATGTTTTGCTCTGATGTAAACATGATTATTGTTTAGCGCAGTTAAACAATCCTAAACAGTGTGATAATACTTTATTATAGTTTATAGATGTAAGAAATCTGTCATCTTTACCGGTCGAAAAACTCTTTTACAATAATCTACGTTGTGAAATAGGTTAGGATAGTCATTGCACTGTCCATTTAAGTAAACATTGTTCAATAAGTGTGTCTGTCTCAGTAGAGAGGCTGAGTTCGTCAGACAGTAAATTAATGAATTGGTTCTTATCTGCGGTCAGATCCTATGTTTCTGTACAACAGTTCTTTTATGCTCTGTCTGTCTTCTGTGCTACAGCTGACATTTAAAAAAGTTCTATAAATAATAATAAGCGATAAATATTTCACTGATAGAGTTTTCTATTATTAATCATTTTGTCTGTTCAGAAAAAAAAAAAAAAGACAAAACACAGGGTCAACCGAGCCTCTACATGATGGATGGGGCTCTGCAGTTTCTACCCTGATGAAGGTTTATAAGAAATGCTGAATTTAAACTTGGTGATTATGTTTCTTTCTGCACGCTGGTGCCAGAAAAGCAGAGTCCTGATAGTATTGTGTCTATAAACAAATAAAATGTGGCACATAAAGGCCACGTGCAAAATAAACAATGCACGGATATAGCACACACAAGTAAAAACAGATAATTGTTTCACTGTTCGTTTGTCAGCTGCTTGTGATTAATTATTTACAGTTTGTTTTGTAAAAAAAATAAATAAAGTTACACTCTTGATGATTTGGGCTAATGTATGCAGAGCGGCTTCCATGAGCTATTTGTATTTCAGATGATATCTTCACAGACAGTTGGGTAATCTTTGATATTAATGCTGAGAGCAATTTATGTAAATTAACTTGACTGAAATGTAACCGTAAATTGACTTAAGTGTTTCTCTTCACAATAACCCTTTAAAGTCAAGAGGGGTGAGAAAACTTGGGCCTTTTGCAAGACATCACTACTGACCTTTGGCATGATTGATATCCTTAGCATCCTATATATGTATCAAGGTACAATTCTGGACAGTTTCCCTGCACCTCCGGTTATTGTTTGTCCTGTTCTTGATTGCTGGTTAAATTACTGCAAACTAATTTGGGTCATCTTTACCTCCGCGAACCCTGCATCTTAGTGGAGAGATCTCATCTCCAAGGAAGTGGCTGCTGGCCTATCCGAGCTGGACTTGACCACTTGAAACCAGTCTCTGGTCACTGAGCTCACTGTGTCATACTCAATAATAACTGAAAAGGGATCTAGTGGCTATAGTTTCCCACTATGATGCTGAACCACACCTTCCTATCAGGGGAGGGATGGCAAATGTTGTCCATGGGGCAACAAAAATGAGGTGCCACTTCATCAGCCCACCTGATATCAAGTGGCATATCCTCTGTGTATGTGTGCGTCACAACTATGCACAATGCAGTGCTGTACTTTTGGGGGTTTGTGCTCTGAACAGACAGCACACAAACCCCGAAAATATACAAAACATAAATCGAGAGGCCGAAAAGTATACAAAGTTATGAGCAGGATAATCCCTTGCTAATATCCTCAGAGATAGACACACATAGACAGGCAAGACAGATTTGCTGACATTTATCAGAGATTGATAAGCAGACAAGACAATTAACTCAAAATATTATGTTACTGATTGGGGTATTCAAAAGGGAAAAGTGGTGCAGTCTCAGCCCATTGAGAGAGATTGAAGAAAAGCCGAGGGGCAATTACCCTCCTGCCCCCATTGCCAGCCCTCTCCTGCTTCCTATCATAGCTTAAAGACAGATCTGAAACTGCTCTCACATAACATTGACTGATTATAAGATGCTGCCTCTGTACACTTACCTATCATGCAATAAATAAGGGTCATTACAGTCAGATCACAACCTGCTATCACATGAACATAAACTTCTTTGGAATAAAAAAAAAAGTATTTCAGCACCATGGAGAGCGGCAACATCAGTATCCAGGGAGGAATAGATGCACAACTTTATTCTATTGTCGTTTCAGTTTAAAAACAAGATTATTTTGTAATTTATTTTTTTAGTCACTGTTCCTCTGGTGACATTGTGTAATTGCAAATATCTTAATCAATTTTTTTATGTTGTTTTCAAACATTCATTTTTTTATTGTCTGTCAAAGCTGCATTTTAATTTTAAGACAGAGAAAAGGTGTTCACATTAAATACTCAAAAAAAAAAATACATTGCATTTATATTGAATATGTAATTTAAGATTTCAGTGTGATGTCAGTTGCTAGCTCCTGAATGGGGCAGATAGGTGAGGGAGGAGTGGATGAGAAATGCCAAATTAGTTTTGTTTTTGTAATTTACTTTAGAACAAGACCTAGTGATAGTGTCTCATAGACCACAGGCAAGGAATACAAAACACAAATATCAAGGTACAGCTACATCTGTGTAGAAGACTTTAGTCTACATCCTTTTCCACCAAGGGCCTACAAGTAGATGAAGCAAGGAAATCAGACCATGAAACCACCTGTAAAACATATTGATTTCCCCTGCCCATAGTGGAGGGACAGGCTGAAATACTAGACAGAAATAATATTAGGCTTACTATTTGGTTGTAAACATGTGGCAGCTATAATGTAATTGGTTACATGCACATATACTCTAATAAGCCAATACCATAAATTCTTCATTAAAAACCTGTTCATCCAATTGATGTCACATATATTATTTTAACCCCTTCGTGACGTTAGGACGTACTATGCTGTCCTAATTTTAAGTGCCTAAAAGTCGTTAGGATGGCATAGAACGTCCTTTGTTAAACAGCTCATCGCGGCTCCCCGCGATGAGCTGTTCTCGGATCCCGCTGCAGGCACTTGCAGCGGGATCCCACCTGTCATCTGAGGCCACTTTGAGTGGCCTCAGTCTGACAGGGGAAATGTAGCCGGTGCTCAAAGCGAGCACCGGCTACATTTCTCTAAATCGCGCCGTGCCCGAACTTCCGGGTTCGGGCACGCCTCCGTGACATCACACGTGACATCCGGAGGTCTCGCAATATTTTGGCAGGGACCCACAGTGTCTATTAAGACCCTTGCAGATAAAGTGACAAGCGCTATATATAATGTGCAGACAAACAAATTATGCAGCAAACACTAGTGCATTTTCCTCCAATTAGCACAAAATAGTGAATATCGTGTAATAAAGTGTTGCGCAGGATATAATAAAATAAATACTTATCAGAGATATATAGGCGAAAATCCAGCCTTTTTTAGATGTATATAAAAGAGAAGAAAAAAATATATACAAAATTGTGCAGTATTGTGAATATAAGGAAAATAAATATCTCCCCCTAAAGAATTGTACTCACACTCTACAGAGCCTATAGGACCGGCTCTGGGTGTATAAGGCGTGCAGACTCTGAGTCCCAAAATCCCCACATCCACTGGATAGATAATCGATGGAATACTCGTGGAGCAGGACACAACAGGAGTGAGAAACAACTGATCGGGTCTCTGCCATAGTGTTCCTGGCTACCGATCACCTTGTGATCGGTGGCCAGGAACAATTTGTGACGTTTTGGTGCGTGCGTCGTTTGGGAGACAAGCACCTTGCGTCATGAAGGGGTTAATAGATAAATATATAACAAAAGTCATCACTTATTAATAGACCTTGAAATCTGTGTGTGGACCTAAACAAAGCCATTCTCAAAATGAATCTACCATAGACTTTTTTTTCTTAAGGGAAATGTATTATAAGGTTATATTCCCAACTAAAATAGTAAATTCATTTGATGGGTCACTGTTGTTTCATTGCTTAAGTGTCGCATTAAAAGATCATTTTGTAAGTAAACCAAATAATGCAGCAACCTATAAAGCTTTACAGAGCTGTAAGGCAGAGAAAGTCATAGCACCTGCTGTACCTGCCCCATAGAAGAATGCCATCTGTTACACAATTAATGCTCTTCCAAACTATTAAACAAGCATCTATTATGGGTATTTATATGACTGTGAAATACAAAAACACCAATTAAAATGTATCCTGCTTTTTTCACGAGTGGGGTATGAGTCAGAGAAACAATAAAATATCTATCATTTTATTCTAGACACAAAGCTTAATTATATTATCTTCAATTGATTGTACTCTGCACTAGCTAGTTAAACACTGCTGATGGGTCTGTGAGTTCTTCCAAGCTTTTTATAATAAGGACAAGTAGATTTATTATTTATATACAAGACTTGCAGTGACTCTCGGGGTTGCACAGTAAGCAATCTCGGCCTCTCCAACTTCCATGGAATACATCAGGCTGAGATGCCGTGTTAATACTAGAGTTTGCATAATCTGCTAATTATGCGAAATGTTAAACATCTAATTCCCATCTATGCTTGAATGTTATTTATGAAGCACCTGGACTCTTATTCAATAGAGGTTCTAATTGCAAAGCTTAGTCACCAATGTTCCAGAATGGTGTAAGGTGCTTTGCACTGGGGGGATGTACAGTGACACTTGAGGACTTGTGTTACGGTTCTAAATGTCTCTCACTCATCCATGGTACGGACGGTTCTAATAAAAATAAGCAAGGCAGATATGTCTTGGCTATATGTGCCTCTTATCCTAATAATAATAATGCATATCATGTACCCACCAATAATTATCTGCTCGTTTGTCATTAGAGATATATTTGTGAAAAGCTTTTTTTGTTTGTTTGTTTGTTTTTTATTTACTTATAGCATTCACTCTGAAGTGTGTCTTAAACTAAACATCTTGCCATACCACTGTGGTTACCCCTCAAAATGAAAGTTTTTAACTTTCTTTTTGGCGCTTTGTTATAGGTCAAGGTTTATTTCTTGTGATAATGGTATGCCCTGTTAGTAGCAAGAATATCTTTAGATTCCATGTGGCTAGAGTTGAGCGGACACCTGGATGTTCGGGTTCGGCAGGTCCGACCGAACTTCGAAAAAATGTCCGGGTCCATGCTCGAACTTGACCCCGAACCCCATTGAAGTCAATGGGGACACGGACTTGTGGCCACTAAAATGCCTCTAAAAAAGCCATGGAAAGGGCTAGTGGGCTGCAAAAGGAATAAAAATGTGGGTAAGAGTAGGACACGTGCCCTGCAAGCAAATGTGGATAGGGAAATAACTTAAAATAACATAAAATACATACAAATTACAAATACAGCTGAGCCATAAAATAGCACTAGATGGAATCTTTGATTTTAGCTTTGGAAGAAGAGAGGGTTGGAGTGCAGGGTATTCTCTTTCAGTTTATACTAAGTGACCCATAGGTTGAGGAGGCGGTGACCGTGGCGGTGTAGGTGGAAGTGGCGCTGGAGGAGGAGGAGGAGGTAGCCAGAATTTTTCAAAGTGTGCTGTAAGCACAGTATTTGACGGTTCTATTTGACTCTCAGATGTAATACATGTAATGCTATTGCTATTCTATAAACCGAAATAGAGTCCCCATTCATAAGAATAGGTCAATTGACCTATTCTTATGAATGGGGACTCTATTTCGGTTTATAGAATAGCAATAGCATTACATGTATTCCATAAACCGAAAGTCTATAAATCGAAAGACATTCGGTTTATAGACTTTCGTTTTATAGAATACATGTAATGCTATTGCTATTCTATAAAAAGAAAGTCTATAAACAGAATGTCTTTCGGAATGTGTTTCGGTTTATAGACTTTCGGCTCATAGAATACATGTAATGCTATTGGCTATTCTATAAACCGAAAGTCTATAAACCGAATGACTTGTCAAACCTCGAACTCCAACCCGAACATACAGTTAAATGTCCAGGTTCGGGTCCGGGGCATGGACCAGTGCTGTATTTACCGCGAGGCATCCTAGGCGGATGCCTAGAGTGGCAAATTTTGGAAGCACTGAAAAAAAAAAAAAAACACGGCCCTTTAAAAAAAAAAGACCGCGCTTGCAGGCAGAGACGGAGGTGAGAGGGGATCGGAAGATCCCCCCTCACCATCGCTCTGCCTGCCAGGCTGCACGGGAAGCCGAACAAGTAGCACAGAGAAACCTCCGTGCTGCTTGTTCGGCTCCCCATGCAGTGTGCCGACACGGAAGTGCCGACAGTCACGTGACGGGCGCGCTGACGTCATACGCGCGCCCGGTCACGTGACCTGTCGGCACAATCGCCGGGAAGCTGAACAGGCAGCCTGGAGGGACCATGCTGCCTCCCACTAGCCACCAAGGGAAGGTAAGTGCTGATGGGAGACTGTGTGTGTGTGTGTGTGTGTGTGTGTGTGTGTGTGACTGAGTGTGACTGAGTGTGATGGGAGTCAGAGTGTGTGTGATGGGAGTCAGTGTGTGTGACTGAGTGTGATGGGAGTCAGAGTGTGTGTGATGGGAGACAGTGTGTGTGTCTGAGTGTGATGGGAGTCAGAGTGTGTGTGATGGGATTCAGAGTGTGTGTGATGGGAGTCAGAGTGTGTGTGATGGGAGACAGTGTGTGTTACTGAGTGTGATGGGAGTCAGAGTGTGTGTGATGGGAGTCAGTGTGTGTGACTGAGTGTGATGGGAGTCAGAGTGTGTGTGATGGGAGACAGTGTGTGTTACTGAGTGTGATGGGAGTCAGAGTGTGTGTGATGGAAGACAGTGTGTGTGACTGAGTGTGATGGGAGTCAGAGTGAGTGTGATGGGAGACAGTGTGTGTGACTGAGTGTGATGGGAGTCAGAGTGTGTGTGATGGGAGACAGTGTGTGTGACTGAGTGTGATGGGAGTCAGAGTGTGTGTGATGGGAGACAGTGTGTGTGACTGAGTGTGATGGGAGTCAGTGTGTGTGTGATGGGAGACAGTGTGTGTGACTGAGTGTGATGGGAGTCGGAGTGTGTGTGATGGGAGTAGGAGTGTGTGACTGAGTGTGATGGGAGTGTGAGCTTGATGTGAGTCTGAATGATGGGGCATGTCTTAGGTGTGTAACGTGGGTGTGCAGCTTGGGTAGGGGGGTGCCCGGATTTTGTCTGCCTAGGGCAGCACAAAATCAAGATACACCACTGGTACGGACACCGTAATGTTTGGTACAACCAGAACAGTGCGGTTCGCGTTCGCTCAACACTACGTGTGGCAACTAGTATGTAATGACTTAGTGATCATGATAGGTATATGCGTTGACATTATTCTCTTGTGCATACAGCCACAGAGTTACTATGAATATATGTAAATGGACTAGCATGTGGCTAATAATTGGCAAGTATATCTGCCATCTACATTATATTAACATTTGTTTATATAGCACCAACAATTTACATAGTATGAGGTACAATGTATAGAGGGGGATTATAAACTAAGTTAGATGAATAAGAGCAGACCAATACATGAGGTAGAGTGCCGTGCTTGCAAGCTTACAAACTATCTTTTTCTTCCTGAAATGTGTGCTATCACTGAGATCCTAGCACACAGTGGTTTTGCAGTTCCAAGATGGCTTCCTTTCTGCTCACAATTTTTATTTTCTGTTTATAGAACATTATTTTAAAAAAAATGTAATAATAATTGTGATCCATTGACGAGATTATACGTGGTATATCATGTCTTATTTCCATACAGCAGGAGAACTATGTGGCTGACCTGTTATTCATAATAAACTCTTCTCAAGTTTCCAAAACTTTAAATAAAATTCACTTCTGCTGAGAAATAAATCGCCTTAATAAATCGCGTATAACAGAAACTTCCCATGTGCATTATACGTTACCCCTTCCATATATTCCCTTCCACTGTATCATGCAGTATTGTCCAACTTTAATGCAAAGGTTGTTAATTTCATGAAGTAAAACCCATGTATTTTTCAGCCAGGTCAGAATAAAAAATGATTGAGGGCCACATATCGGCTGCCAGTTGTACATCAGTGGTCTTGTGGACAATGGATGTACAACTAACATCGTATCATGTTTTCTTTTTGAGGAAGTCTGTGTTTCAGGTGAAACGCGTTGGACTTGTGAAATAATATACCCGAACTGTGATATCATACTAGCACAATCGGCATGTGCGCCAATGTATAGACCAGTTATCTGCTCTGAATCCGCAGATTTAGGTTTTGTCAGCACTCGTAGCCGTTATACATATCACACGGTGATTGTGTTTTTTATAAAATTCCCCACACTTTGCAGTGCAGGAGTGTTTATACATATCCCCCATAGTGTCTAAGTAATGTGCACTCCTAGTTGGTTTTGGTTTCTTCGTTCGTGTCTGCAGTAAAAGTTACCTGCTTCATTCTGGGGCTGCTGATAAATAGTGGACACATTTTTATTATCTAGATTGATTTATATCATTCTTTTGAGGTTGAGGATTGCTTTGCTCATCCTACCACTCCCCCTTTGATTTATTTCTTATTGCACAAATATGTATATATGTACAGCTAATGATAATTTAATTAAATAATGCTAACATCTGTATATGATGTGTGCACCTAGCAATCTAGCCTTTAACCTCTTGTATAACTATAGCTCTCCATTAAGATGTCTGAAAATCTCATTTGGCACCTTTCAACATTTGTCCAGCTATGTCTAATTTCTCCCTTACTATTTTAATGTTATTTTTTTTAAAGAATAATAACATATATTTGCATAACTGATTATTTTAGTTACTGCAAAATAGTCAGTTAAATGCATTATTCATAGCTGGGCAGACAGCACTCTTTTAGTTTTCGTTTTGCACTTTTGGTTTTATTGTAGATAAAAAGGTTCCATGGCTGGTCTCCTGACATTTTAACTGTTTGCCTTTGGAGCAGAGGTTTACTTCGTGATTGTGGCTAAACTAGATTTAAATTAAAAAAGAAAAAAAGTTTGCCTTGCTTCCCAAGTACATTCAGTGGGAATTTAATTGCCTAAGGGTTGCAGACCAGTCTGCTAGTGCTATCTCACGATGTATACTTAATAAATCTAATTAGTTTAAGTATAATTATACTGATCAGATCCAATGCAGGAACAATCCAATTGAGCACCGTGGGAATATCTGTAAGCTGTACTTTATTCAATAATCACCATTGTGGAGGAGTTTTCTTCATTGTCCCAACAAATACGCATTTGTCACGATAATGCCACCGGGAAAGTTTCTACTGATCCCTGTCAGTTCTGCTCTAGTGACTATTGCTTGAAATAGAAACATAGCTCCATCAGAGGCTTAGATGTTGCTGTTCTTATTGGCTAAAATGAGAATGAGCGTTCCAAATATGTCATCCACATTGAATTGTGTGTGTATAACCTGTGTATTCCAATACCCTTTATTCCAAACCAAGAATTGGTCATTAATAGAACAATTATAATTAAACTAATCTTGGCATACCATGATAGTTTAGTCTTTTTTGCCAAAATAATGTGCACTCCCTAGATATACCTCATTCTGGAGATGGTGGAGGCTATTCAGTAAAAAGAAAGTCCAAAGTATGTGCCAGCCAAAGAACATCCAGGAGTCTCGTAATATAATTGAAAAAAAGTATCCAGAAAAATCTTTATTTGAATCCAAAGAGTAAAATCAATAAGAGGATCGTGGAGACAGACAGGAACAAAAAACATACGCTTGATGCGTTTCGCACCTAGGTGCGAAACGCTTCAAGCGTATGTTTTTTGTTCCTGTCTGTTGATTTTACTCTTATTGATTTTACTCTTTGGATTCAAATAAAGATTTTTCTGGATACTTTTTTTCAATTATATTACGAGACTCCTGGATGTTCTTTGGCTGGCACATACTTTGGACTTTCTACTTATGTTTAATGGAGCTTTGAGTAGGCTCCCTTTTGTGCTTCAGTACCTTGGATCACGTAGCACTCACTTCTAATTTACCCTTTTAAGGCTGGAGCCGGTCGATACCTTCTTGCTTTGTATTCAGTAAAAAGGTGAGATGAACATGTCATCACACCTATTTAGCTATATAATGTGCAGGGACAAACCTGGGGAGTTTGCTTAGCTCTACAGGTTCGGCCCTGCACAATGTATAGCTAAACAGGTGCGATGTAATGTTCATCTCACCACAACTCAATTGAATTGCCCCGGTGTCTTACAATACTGTATGTAAAGTATAACTGGTGATATATGACATAGCATGGTAACCTCCTTCTTCAGGTTTGAAATAATCAGTTTGTATTTTTCATTAGTATGTTGTTGCAAATTACAGTCTTCAGAACAGGGACCTCTGATTTCAGTGACTTCGGTAAGAGGGAGACAGACTGGCTTCCTTTTAGGTAATCTGTATAACGACCATAATTATAAACGACCTGGAGGTGTGCCTGATACCTCTGAAGACTGGCTTCCTATTCGTGAGGTTTAATGCTCTAATTTTTTTGAAAGTGCTATCATTAGCAGTTCCTGTGGAATCAGCCTCCCTGAGCTTTAAATGCAGGGTGCATGGTCTCAGCTTTGGTGCCACTCAAAAAGGAGGGCAGGACTGTTGCTATTGCAACAGCGATAACCCTTTACACTTTCTATACAGTTTTTAGGTGATCGAACATGTTGATAACAAACTGATAAGACTGATATTATTCTTTACTTTACATGGCACAGTACTTACATAAAAATATTTACACGGACACGATAGGAGCAACATTGTTGCACCAGAATCCTCAGTCGGAGCACAAGCATGTGAGTGAATATTTTAGGAGTACCATAACAGGCTAGTGAATGGGACTATGTATGAACTTTGTGCATGAAGAGTGTTAGACCATTTTCCCAGGTGTCAGCATTCTGCCCTAGATTGACATGATAAATAACTCAAAATACATGTCTCTGGCCAAAGGAAGCAAATTAAGATACAATTTATAACACAGTATAAAAGAAAATCTAAATGTTTTCCCATACAATCCTAATGTATTTAGTGAAATAAATCAATCCATCATTTACAGCAGTAATCTCACTGATCTATGCTGCCGATTCATTAACTGATTTAAAAAAAATCATTATGGAGGCAGTAAGACATATAGACATATAATAAATGAATAAAAAGTAATATGTCATGAAGATTAACATAATGTCAAATATATATTAAGTTACACTCTGCAAAATGAGTTTATAATAACTTCCTCTGGTTTCTAATTGATTAGTAAGCCATTAATAATAGAGGAATTACTGCATTTGGAATAGGCATGCTGATAGCTCAATCAAAAAAAGTATGACTGATAATGGCTCACATTCTGTGCTGTTTGAATTTCAATTTATAGCCAAAGCTATTATATATATAATGTATATATATATATATAATATAATATGTTAACATGGCACACCTGTCCTGTTGGATGCCATATTAGTAAAGTGCTGGCATAATAGATGACATTTCTACTAACGTAATTTTTCTGCGCACCTTGGTGATTGAAGTTCAGATAGATTTATATGGCAGTTTATAGCAGAAACTGTGGCGAGCTGTTCCTACTTGAGCAACTTAAAAACTGAACAGTGTTTTGTTTTGTTTTTTGGTTTGTAAAAATGTTTTTTTTTTTTTTTTAAACGTATCTGAAATATTGATAGCGGTTTTGTTACACATAAAAAAAAAAAACTGAACAGAAAAACTGTAAAATTCTTATTTATTGACTATATTATGCAGTTCAAACTGAGGTGACGGTTATTTCAGCCAGGACCAATTTCTACTCGCTCATGGAGAAAACATTGTAAGCGTGAGGGGATGACATGGATAAAAAAAAATGAATTTCTAGTTACCAACCTTAGAATAGTGTGTAAACATTTATTTCCCAGATAAATTGGCTCATTAATCCCTGCTCAGGTTCTACCTGCTGCAATGTTACGGCTAATATATTTAAGTTATATATTTTTACTCACTTCAGGCACACAGAAGTGAGGGGGCAATGCAATGATATCAACAAAACTAGACTGATGTCTTCTCAGGCCTTGTGGCCAACTTTAGATTGTCACTCGTGTTGTGTGCAGGACTAATGAGACCAAAGTATGGCCATACTTCTGCCCAGATACCTGGTACAGGGTTTCTATAGTAAATGGGAAACCAGCATAAGACATTATATGACATCACATAACAATGACCACTATTGCCCCAACCTCCATTGCCTTCCCGCATACACCAACTCCTCTGAAGCATGGCTAAAAAGTTGGTAATTATGCGTAAGCACTGAAGAAACACTGTAATTTCTCCCTGATGTTTGATGACTCTTACACTTGCCAACAACTAGAAACAGAATAATCTCGCAGTAAGCCTTACTCAGCTCTCCTGGCTGTCTTAAAATAGAGAGAACTAACTAGGCCATGCTTTCATTTTTAAACTCTGCTTACTAATTAATCAATCAGTACAAACTCTGATGTGGACTTTTTTTTTATGGTGTTACCAGCATGGCCTGCTCTCTGAATGTTCCACTTGAGAACCCTTGTCATAGTTTGCAAGTCTCCACAGACATGGTGACTTGCACAACCAAAACCTCTGTGCATATTCAATAAGACAAATTCCTATATCTCCCCTCAATCATTGTCCCTGACCTTCTCAAACATTGCAAATCTAGAGTTTAACTTGGCCAACTGAGCGGGAAGAAAAATCTACAATTGTATGATGGATAAGGTCACTTTAAAAAAAAATAAAAAAAAAATCTTTTTATTAATTTCATACAAAATACATCATAAAAACTTACAAACATACGTAAAAATGAACAGGAATACATCACAAAGTTGACAATCACAGACAAAGCAGAATAAAAAAATACAATAACACACCAGACAATTTGCACGATCTCCTGAGGTCTGATACCGTCATGTACGGAGATAACCTACCCATCCATATCACCCAGTGGACTCATGCATAGCATGTCATATATCTCCCCTCAATCATTGTTCCTGACTTTCTCAAACATTGCAAATCAAGAGTTCAAAATGGCCAATTGAGCAGGGGAAAAAAATCTACACTTGTGTTATGAGAGATGTGAAAGGTTACTGAAAGCTTTTTGATAGTCTCAAAAAAAAAAAAAAAAAAAACAACTACAAAAACAGAAATGTTTTGTTCAGTATGGAACTAATAGCAATTCTTCATTTATGATGAAGTTTAGCTACAAGTGTAAATGACAAGCATGTAAGGACAAAAGCAGCCATGTTTAATGAATTGTCAGCTGGTCTTAATAAAATCTGTACTTTAAATATATATTGCCTTATCAACAAAACATCGGTTGTTTGTTTCTTAAAGTCACTTACCAACTTAGGTGAACATTTGGGGTGACAACAGATTATAAAATCCATGCACTTAATCAACAGTGAAAATTAAAACAAAAATATACATATAATTATTGGCACTCTACAATGGAAGTATTTGAAAGAAAGTTCCCAAAAGCATTTGGCGTACAGTAAGAGTCTATGGCACTATTGAAGTCAAAAATGAGTTTAGGAAAGGTGAACAAATTGGTGTTTAGCAATATGTAACATTTCTTTTAGCAGACTTTAAAGTACTTTCTATCTTATTAAAACAGCTACATCAATGTGATCCTGCACTTTGCCAGGTACAGTCATGTTGCAAAAAACAATAACTTTATAACAAGTTTGTTATTGGAGTTTGTGTGTCTTCAGTTTTCCTTTAATTCTTACAATTACAATTAATTCGACCATCAATAACTGTACCCAAATCACAACACACACACACACACATTACTCTAAAACGTGCAATACAAAGGGCATTTACTGAAATACATGATTGATTAAAAAAGTGGAATTTTTTTATCCCGGTCTATAATACATTGGTCCTAACATCCAAATATGTTTGTTTTAATGAAAAGTATTTAATAATTAAATTAGTATTATTACTGAATAAATGATATTATTAGTAAGAGCCATTTACAGTTTAGAAATGTGTTCAGTGTCTTTTACAAATGACACTGTATACTGTATTCCAGCTACCTATTAAATATTTAATTTACTGAACCAGCCTTCTAATAGTGTACAGTGACATTCTGCTCATTAATCATTGACCTTTTAGCAGGCAGAGTAGCAGTGGTGGGGCAGTCTAGTACAACAATTGATGCAATATATACTAGATTCCTTTATTCACCTGCGGAATCTGGCAGTCAGTATTAAAGTGGTACTGTAACTATTAAGAGAATTGATGCTTGCTCTGTAACAGTATATCACATGGCATTGCGTCTGGTCTAAGCTCAAATGAAGATGTAGTAACAGTGCTCTGCGGGTAAAAACTTCAGTAGTCTGGCAAACAAAAAGCTGATTAAAACGCAGGTTCAAATAATATTTACAAACATTTAACCATGTTAGTGCTAGAAGAGTCAAAATTATTGGGTTGTGTCAGTTGTAAGGTGGTCATTTTTTTAGGCCTCTTGGTGACTGTATCATTAGAAAGCAAAAACAGAGACAAGCCAGCTAATTATGAAATAATGAAGAAAAAACATTAAAGTTAGTACATTTTACTTTAGTCCTTGGACTGATAAAAAAAAAAAAGCAACAACGTGTGAATCCCAGATACAAAAGAAAGGCTACACACTAATACATAGTGCAAAGCATGTTATTTATCTAGCCTTTCTTTTGTAGCTGGATCCACTGCTTGCTGATTTTTACTGGTCCAAGAACTTCAATAAAACTTTGCTAATTAATTTGGACATTTTTCTTGCTATTCTGGAGTCTCTATTTTTGGATTATAAGTATTATTGACCATCGAGCAGGTTTAATTTAAGATTCAGCACCTGGAGCCAGGTGAATACACCTCTTAAACACTTTCTATTTGATCTATCATTAGATGGCTCCTTATTGTGTTGGGCAGTCTAGCTTGTACAATAAAAACAGTAAAGTAATAATGTATCTGTGCAAGTAGGTTGTAAACTGTTGTAAATAAAAAAGACGCATTACTCATTTGGGGTGGTGTGGGAGAGTATTCACTTTTAACCTGTCTATTAACAAATATAGATACAAATGACTATTTATAAAGATCTATTTAATTGGTTCAAATAAGTCATAGTCATCACCTGGGAACACTAGAAAAGGTGAGCAAATTCCTGTAAACAAAATGGGGAAAAAGAAAATGAAATGAAAGGACAATAGTGACAAACATTCCAAACACGTGACATGTTAATGGTTATAGTTGGCAAACGGAACCATATTTTATGTGCTGATAACATAATTCACTTGATTAGATGCTTGGTAGGGAAGAACAAGGTAGATGACAGCCAACACTTAGCCAGGAACACTGCTGTGCCAACCAAACCCTCTCACAGTGTGTGCTCTAACTAATCACACACCATCATGCCCCAACCCCATTTTAGTTCACTAATGGTCTGAAGATTCTAGAAAATGGAACTGTACCAGTTAGACTGGGGACTGGTGACAGCCTTAATACTATACTGAAAAGGCTGGTTCAGTAGTCCACACAATATTGGATAATTTTACATTCCTGATAGGTCTAGATCATTAATAGGCCAAATAGTGTGCACAAAAACAGGACTCCCCTCTGATTCCACAGCTTATATAATAATAATGCTAATGCCATAATTCCCATAATTTAGTGGAAAAGTATCAGGTGCAAAAGATTCATTATTATGGTTTAGAGTAACAATCCCTTTCTCCAAGAATGCTACAGTTTCCCCCATTCTCCTGTGTGCTTCATACAATTCCAGAAGCATCAGCTGTAACTCTGCTGTTTTCAACCTGTCAATTCTTCAAACGGCAGAGACCGAGGGTGTCACACTGTGCTTAGCTTGTAGATCTTATTTTGTTGTACATTAAGCTAAAATGATAATCCAAAATAAAATGCCTACACTTTGTCAGTCAAATTGGGCAGACTAGATGGACCGAATGGTTCTTATCTGCCGACACATTCTATGTTTCTATGTTTCTAAAAAGAAATTAAAAAAAAAAAAGAAACCTATATGTTCAAAGTCACTGTGCAGAGCTGATACACATTCAATTAAAGTAGTGTTCAAGACAGGCATTGGCGTTAATGGTCTTACAGATGACTTTTGATTTCTGGCCTGAGTTTACCTTCAATATGTCTTCCTGTAATATTGTGTTTCCATAGTTACAATTACTACAAACATCTTGTATAAGCATTTGCTGCCAGTGAAGCATATGCTGGCTTAATTAAGTACATCTCTTTCTGAATCTCTGGCCATTAAGTCATCCTTAACAAGTTCAGAAATAAGAAACATTTGTAATCCATGAGGGAACACGGCAGTGATCTATTGCACAAATGTTCTTAAAATGTAGGATTTGTTTGCTACTTGTTAACCTCAGTAACGATACATAACGGTGGCGTAATCACTGCTGATCTGTACAGGGCTGAGAAGGTTTCTCATTTATTTAGTCATCAGAAACATGTAAGTACGGCAGACTCATTTCGGTAAACTTGACACTCTGTAGAATGCGCTGTGTCTATTTTTTCCCCAGTGAGATTATAACACTCATCACTGTAAAATGATAAAAGGAGTTAAAGTGGCTGATACTCTCCACCAAGCGTGCTTAGTGCATAACCACTTCCCATGAAAGCTCCCCTCCCTACCTGAGCAGCATGATCACTCTTGCTCCCCGCACATCCTACAATCTCAGAGCCTGCACCAACCCTTCGCTAGCTGTCTCTCACATCAGAAAGGAAGCAGGTCGAGGTGCGTTCTCTTTCAGAGGTCCTCATATGTGGAATAGTCTCCCAGATTCTGCCAAATCATTCTCTAGTCTCAAAATTCCTGAAAAGCAATATCTCCCAAAGGCTAAAGACAGAATTTACCTGTTATTAGTTTACAAACTCCTGCATATACTGTATATGTTGTTGTTGTTTTTCTATTTTAGTTTTTTTGTGTCAATAATAATGTATGTTCTCTTTCCAACTTGCACAAATCAGGGGCGTATCCTGCCCCTGAGTGACAGGTGGGCACCGGGCTGGCAGCACATCTGCAGAGGCCGATGGCAGCAAGAAACATTCATATACTTTTCGTGCTGGTCGAATTGGCAATAGAGTGATTGACTCTGAGGCCAAATTTGCTGTTGCCGTCTGTCTCCCGGATGTATTTTATGTATTTCTGGGGTTTGTGAGCTGTCTGTTTGGAGCACACATGCAGCTCGGCTTCGTGCAATGTGTGTGGTGCACACCTAGCAGACATGGAGCATACCTGCCTGGTATAAATATATGTTTGCATGTATTTTTTTAACATTCTTTATTTGAAGAAACCATTAATACATAAGTCCAAGATTTCAATAGTATACAATATACAAATGATACCATTACATGACAATACAAGAACACATACAGAAAATATTAAAAGGACAGTACATAAGTTCAAGACAACAATAGTACACCATCAACAAATGGTAACATAAATACAAAAACACACATAAAAAACATTAATAGGACAGTAGAAATAGTTCTTCAATCAATATTTTTATAATTAATTAATAAAAATAAAAATAACATAAGCTCGTTGTCTGCTACTCATCAATTTGTTAAATCAACCAGGACAGACAAGGTTATGGGAAATATGATAGGAAAGTAGATAAGAGAGAACATACAACACTTAGGGTAAAAAACAAAAACTAGTAAAATAAAAATAACAAAAAGGGAGAGGAAAAAAAAAAAAGACATATATTACCCTGGGAAAGGAAGATAAAAAGGAAGGTGAATCAGAAAAGTATTAACGGGAATGGGTAAGGATAAGGGGGTATTGATATAATAATATAATAGGGGGACCCAAGGGTGGAGGAACGATTATAAGTTTCGAAAGTTAATATTATGTTATGTAATTTAGTAAACTATAAAGATTTAAGGGAGGGCCAAGGTCCATAATGACCAAATTTTTTGGAATCTGGCTGGAGTATCATGTACATATGCAGTTAAGAGGTCCATGTTTTTTACCTCAATAATCATGTTTTTAACTTCCGTTAACGTAGGCATGTTGGGTTGATTCCACAATTGTGCTATAGCTCTACGAGCTGCCAAAGTAATTTTAGTAATCAGTACATTTTCATGTTTGGTGCATATGTCAGCAGGTTTGGACAGTAGGAACAGCTCAGGTTCAAATGGTATTGGCTTAGCTATAACATGGATGAGGAGTTTGTGAATTTGCCCCCAAAAGGCTTGCAGATATTGACAGGACCACCAACAGTGAAAGTAGGTACCCAATTGACCACAATCTTTCCAACAAAGAGGAGAGGCTGAAGTGTACATTTTTGCCACAGTAGTGGGGGGCCGGTACCATCTCATCAGAGTTTTATAAGCCTGCTCTTTATGAGTAGTACAGATGGAAATTTTAGAGGTGGCTTCCCATATGTCAGACCAATCGTCTGAGTCCACTGGATGACCCAAATCACGTTCCCAAGCCTTTATATAGGATGGAGAAAAATTTGAATTTAAGTCAAGAAAATTTTGGTATAATTTTTTTAATCTACGGTTAAATGTGAACCTTTGTGTAACTCCATTCTAGACTTGGTTCCCAGGACATACTTGAAAACTAGAGAAATCTTAATGTATTCTTCCCGGTAAAACACTTTCTAAATAAATAAATAAAAATGTCTCTGTATAACAAATCACTTCCAGATCTTCACCAAACCCCAAAAATGGCATATCCTTTAAGAGTTCTGACAATTCTTTCTCCAGTCTTGGCAATATAACGTATATGTCATATAAATAGATTAGATAGTCTTTTGAGTCATTCACCCTCCCACTGCTTCAAATAAAGGATTCTGTATTTCAATAAACAATTTTAATTAGAACCTTTAGTTGGCAAAAATGTACCAGTATATTGTTTCAAATATTAGGAATAGTTGATACCACAAAAAAGGTTGGCAAGCTAAGTATGAAATACAGTCTTGAATATTTAAGAACTGTCCACTACTATGTACAGGGAGTGCAGAATTATTAGGCAAATTAGTATTTTGACCACATCATCCTCTTTATGCATGTTGTCTTACTCCAAGCTGTATAGGCTCGAAAGCCTACTACCAATTAAGCATATTAGGTGATGTGCATCTCTGTAATGAGAAGGGGTGTGGTCTAATGACATCAACACCCTATATCAGGTGTGCATAATTATTAGGCAACTTCCTTTCCTTTGGCAAAATGGGTCAAAAGAAGGACTTGACAGGCTCAGAAAAGTCAAAAATAGTGACATATCTTGCAGAGGGATGCAGCACTCTTAAAATTGCAAAGCTTCTGAAGCGTGATCATCGAACAATCAAGCGTTTCATTCAAAATAGTCAACAGGGTCGCAAGAAGCGTGTGGAAAAACCAAGGCGCAAAATAAATGCCCATGAACTGAGAAAAGTCAAGCGTTCAGCTGCCACGATGCCACTTGCCACCAGTTTGGCCATATTTCAGAGCTGCAACATCACTGGAGTGCCCAAAAGCACAAGGTGTGCAATACTCAGAGACATGGCCAAGGTAAGAAAGGCTGAAAGACGACCACCACTGAACAAGACACACAAGCTGAAACGTCAAGACTGGGCCAAAAAATATCTCAAGACTGATTTTTCTAAGGTTTTATGGACTAATGAAATGAGAGTGAGTCTTGATGGGCCATATGGATGGGCCCGTGGCTGGATTGGTAAAGGGCAGAGAGCTCCAGTCCGACTCAGACGCCAGCAAGGTGGAGGTGGAGTACTGGTTTGGGCTGGTATCATCAAAGATGAGCTTGTGGGGCCTTTTCGGGTTGAGGATGGAGTCAAGCTCAACTCCCAGTCCTACTGCCAGTTCCTGGAAGACACCTTCTTCAAGCAGTGGTACAGGAAGAAGTCTGCATCCTTCAAGAAAAACATGATTTTCATGCAGGACAATGCTCCATCACACGCGTCCAAGTACTCCACAGCGTGGCTGGCAAGAAAGGGTATAAAAGAAGAAAATCTAATGACATGGCCTCCTTGTTCACCTGATCTGAACCCCCTTGAGAACCTGTGGTCTGAACAGTGTCTGGGAGGCTGTGGTTGCTGCTGCACGCAATGTTGATGGTGAACAGATCAAAACACTGACAGAATCCATGGATGGCAGGCTTTTGAGTGTCCTTGCAAAGAAAGGTGGCTATATTGGTCACTGATTTGTTTTTGTTTTGTTTTTGAATGTCAGAAATGTATATTTGTGAATGTTGAGATGTTATATTGGTTTCACTGGTAAAAATAAATAATTGAAATGGGTATATATTTGTTTTTTGTTAAGTTGCCTAATAATTATGCACAGTAATAGTCACCTGCACACACAGATATCCCCCTAAAATAGCTAAAACTAAAAACAAACTAAAAACTACTTCCAAAAATATTCAGCTTTGATATTAATGAGTTTTTTGGGTTTATTGAGAACATGGTTGTTCAATAATAAAATTAATCCTCAAAAATACAACTTGCCTAATAATTCTGCACTCCCTGTAGTCATAAGTCCTTGTACGTATGTCTCGGCCATTAACTGTTATGTTTGGGCTTTTGGTTAGACTGAAACCTATAGCTGAGGTTTGACTATCACTATCTACCTACATCACAGGTGTCTCTCCACATGTCTCAGAAATGTAGTCTCCATCCACCAAATCAATACAATCCAAGGAGAATACGAAGAAGTAACCAAAGAGAGAAAGGTGTTTCCAAAACCAAACTTACCCCATATAATTAAAGTTCACTACATGATTTGTGTATCACTTAACTAGGCTCATGTAAATCACAAATAGATCCCTGATAATTGTAACGAGTCTATTGGGCCCAGTGTCTCAGAATTGAATGTTTAAAGGTCAGTTTTCAAGGCTTACAATTAAAAGATGAGATTTGTTTTAACGGCTCCTTGAGGATTTCATGGAACCACTGATTCAAGGAGCAAATGAGACTACAAAACTGGATTTTTACTTTCCACATTTACTAACTTCATGACAAGTGCTAAACAATATGGACAGTACCCCAAAATCAGCAGATACTGAGCTGGTTGCTGATAACCATCATATCTTATGTCAATATAGAAAATAATGTACCATAGTCTAAAAAAATATTTTAATAAACTGAACATAGTATAGGATATTCTTGTCTATTGTCTACTGAGTACTTGACTTTACATTACTGTACCCTTGAGTTCGTGCTAAATTAAAAAAAGGAATTTGGGAAACATGTCAAATCTCTATTCTGGTTAAAATAGTAACAATATAGCCACTGTCTCCAAACAAATATATAGAACTTTATTATGTACTTTAGTATTTCTTATATTTCACCATAGAGTAGAGCTGACTCAAAGTGACTAAGTTGATGTCTGTGGCGTACCAATAAATGTCACAGCAGGCACGTGGATCTGGTACCTAGACATTCTGAATGCATTCAACACATTCACAGTTAACGCATAGGGCTCTCATGCAAATGCTTGACCTTTGCTAGTAAACGCTCCTACTTGCCACAGCCCAGTGATTCTCAGACATATTGTTACAATAGATACAGTCACGCTAGTTAAAACCCATGTTTTTTATTTATGGATATGCGGAGATAATATGGAAAACATGAATAAATATTCTCAGTAGTCCTCTAAAAAAGTTACAGCTATTTAAAGTTATGAAGCAGATGTGTAACTCAGCATGTTTTTGCTACAATACTTGCGTAGTCCTTCGTCTGTAACTGCAATTAAAGGAACACTCCAAGTTCTTGACCCAAAAATAAAAATGATTAGTGCATATTACACACATTTGAACTAAAATATGAATTTATTATTTTACTCTTAATTTTATTTTAGATTCCGCAAAACATACCTTTGTTTGAAGACTTTTCCCCTACCATAGGTCCTCCTCCATTGGCTGCTCTTTCAAATTTTCAAAAATGGGCATCTCTTGGGAATCAGTTACAGGTCTCCCAAGGGGATGAATAGGGAAGACCTAACTGTGTATACATGTAATCTATCGCATTAGTTGTAGCATGCTTTTCTATGATAAGACATGAAAACCCACTGAGCAGATGCACAGTCCACTCACCCATGCCATGCATATAGGAGAATGTACTTCATTGTCACCATGTGTTTAATGGGGCAGTTACTGAGCTGTTCTGAGCTTTTATATGAATGCACAGAATATGTGAAGGCCCATAGAGGTGGACATTATTTAACATCTTCTACCATGATCAGAAAAAAACCAACCTGCTTTATTTTAACTATCAAAAATGTATAGCCAATTCAAAGTGGTGAACAGCAAACAGTGTTAATGAAATTCTGGTCAGTTCAGTTACTTGCATCCTTTTACCATCAGTATATCTGTACTGTCAGCACACTGGAAGACTGGGCTTTCTTTTTCCAAGCAATTATGCTCTTTACTTTGTGTCTGAAGTTGTGTGGGAAGAAGCAAGTTAATTTATAAACCATTAGCCTGCTGCATCATCTTCAATCACTTCATGATGCTGTTTTGGTGCTATGTCTGCACCAGAGGGGATTAGTCCAGAATCTGATGCTAAACTTTAATAATCGCTTGTTGCTTTTCTGGCTAACTTTTTTTTCCCTTCATGTTAACTTGATTTCCTATCATGTCACAGTCATAGTGATGCCAGTAGGAGGAGCTTGGGCTTTCCAGTGGTACCACCCAAGCAGGTATACTTAAAGGGACACTACATCTTTTTTTTCACTTGTGCTTCTAATTTAGACGATCCACCACTCTGATTGGCTGTGCGCGTGCTGACAGGAACTGCTGTGTCTCGCATGAGAGACACAGCAGATAGTAAACCCGCATGTATCTATTAAGATACACAACGGGTTTACTTAATTCTACCGGGACATGTATTGTTTAACCCTTGCTTCCTGAACGTTTAATGCTCCTTTAAGTAAAGTGTATCTATCCTGCTTAGATAACATCAGTCATGCTAAAAATGCACAAGACATTAGCATCATATATTGCACAGTATAAATGTCAAAATGGCATATCATAAAAATTATAGTTGAAGAAAAGAATTGTTTTTATTTGAGAGCTCGGTGTCATTATGACACAGTCCTTTTATCTCAAAAATGTAGGCCAATGTAGCAGATTTGGAAAAATTCTCCAATGCAGTTTAACGGGAGAATTTTTTGGCCTTAAGTCTGAAATTCCCATCTCAATTCCCTGCAATACTCTCTTCATTGAGTCCACCCTCAAATGTTGGATAGAATACATCCATGTTTTTGTCTCCACATAGAATGTTTAGTGAGCACAATGTGATTTGGTATGTAGTTCTACCCCTTCTTCTCTGAATGGTATTATTCATATGGGTTTATTAGTCTCTCCCTATGTTCTATACTGTCCTAAAACACAGGGCTCAAACAGACAGAACTGAATGTCCTCTGTTCAGCAGCTCATCGAGGCCCACCATGATGCACTGTGCTGCAGATCCCCTAGGAGCATCCCACCTGTCAGATGAGGCCTCATCTAGCAGGGTAAACGTAGCCAACACTTACACAAGTTTTTGTGATCCTACGGCACCAACCCACAGGATGTTTAAAGACCCTGATCAGATTTCTGCCTCTGGGTTTCCTGGCTTCTGATCGCTCTGTAATTGGGGTCAAGAACATGACCCAAATCGCCATATTGGTACAAATACATCTGGCATCTAGGGTTAAGTATAACAATGTTTCCCAATCACCAGGAAACAAGACAGATAACAGATCACCCTATGCCACAGGGAAAGATGACAATAATAAGGGTATGGAAGGGATTGGTCACATATTCCATCTCAAGCAAAAAAATATTATTATTATTACATCCCACTAATGTGCTAATTGTGACCACTCATAGATTTTATCAGTTACTGTACGTGCCTTAACCCTTTTATAGTAACTGATTACTTAATTAAGAACAGTGAAATATTCACAAACACATATACGCTGTTTGTAATAACATTTACATTGTAATTATTTTGTGTGCACTTATGTTCTAGCAGGTCTGCTTTTCTTGATACATTGTACAACAAGTTTAAACTGTTTATACTATCACAAATATTGATATGTAAAATGTGGTTCAGAATAATATCTATCTTTTTTTCATATTGTCTTTTATTTGGAATATTTCACTGTATATTCAGATATTCCTTGGTTTTCTAGTACATCCTCAGGATGTAACTTTTGCTCCGCATCCAGGGTATATTAATATAATGTAAATTAATCACTTTCTAGAACATGACTGTATATATCTTTTTATTTAGGTAAGTGTTACATGAAACCACGTGCTCTTATGTGCAGCATTTGTACATATATATATTTTAAATGTTTTCAAATAAGTTACTTGGATCATGCATATACATTATCATCTACATCAGAGTCCATGGGGTGGAAACTCACCATCTTGCTATCTATTTAGGTTTGTTTTGTGTGGTCTTCTAAAGATGTATACCTGGTATTCCCTTAGGCTGCATGTTCTTTATTACTGTATTAGAGAACAATTGGCCAAATGAATGCTATACACATGTAGGCTGATGCTATAAAAGTAACAAATGTGAAATCACTTGATAAAAACAATGAAAGAAAGAAAAATCAGTAATGGTTTGCTTTGGGCTTCTGTTATACTAGGTGCAGCTGCACAGAATTAAGAGTACAGACAGCCACAAATCCAAATACACATACCTTTAAAAAGAAGAGTAAGGTGTGTTTCCCAGTCTGGGTTATGGATCACAATAGCATCAAGATGTGATTACAAGATCCAGTCTAATGTTCTTTGAAATGTGGCTGGGGGTCCATATAACCAAAATGGCAGAACTGTGTACTGGAAATGATCTCCAGGTGTTTAAAGGCAGTCTTTTCCTTAGCCCATTCTGTAAGGGTAACTCGCCAATAACCTATACTCAGGTCTAATGTTGTAAGGTCAATGAAATAAAGCCATTGTCAGAAATAGAAGAGCCTTTAAATGACTAGTATGGAGATGGGACCGAATGCTTGTGAAAATGTAATCCTTTTATTGTAGCCATAAGTTGTGAATCATACATGGGAATGGACACTATCCTCTTTCCATAAGCTTTCAGTAGCAACACCTGACGCGTTTTGTCCCAAGAAGGACTTAATCCTAGGCAATCACTGCTCCCCCTTCACTTCCTTAAAAACACTTGAAAGAGGAAGGAGCAGTTGCAAATCAAATAAAACACAAAATACTCATTAAAACAACCAGAATGATCATTGAATGCTATTTCTAAGCAACAAACACACAGCATTCCTTGTACATATACACCTCTTGAAAAACTATTACCTACAGTGACATACAATAGTAGCAATTCCATTTAACACACATTAGGTATTTATAACTTAGTAACACCTTAACATATTCAGCTTGTAAAACACAGACTATGAAATCATAAATACAGGCAAAAAAACAAAACATGACCATTATTTCTGTCATTTTAAATCAAACTCCACTATTTAATCCATCAAACTATTTGCAAGATGAAACATGCACAACTATTCAAAGTACTGCCTTCATCTCACTTTTGCAATTGTGTGAGGTTAATTAATGAATCTACCCTTGGCATGGGGTAGTCATTACAAAGTTTGATGGAACCATCTGGCTTTGGGACTAACACAGTTGGACTATTCCAGTCACTTTGTGACTTTTTAATTATTACCAGTGTAAACATGTTTTTAACTTCAGCATTACTATATTTGCATGAATATAAGGCAGCGTTTTTTTCCAGAGTAAATGCTCAGAAAAATACCTTTTGTCTTATAATAGTTATCCGTCTTATAATCAGACCTCATTTGGGGGTCTGACTTTAAAACTAGGATTCAGGTCCCCCGAAGATCTGCAGGGGACCCTGGATCCTCTTTGCAGGCAGCCAGAGGATGCTGTGCACAGATTTCCTTCAATTCTGCCTACACTTCTTGATCTCCAGAAGTTTTGCTTCATAAAACGCGGCAGAAGTGTCAGGCAGCATTGGAGGATATCTGTGTGCAGCAAGCAGCACACAGACATCCTCCAGCTGCCCCACTAGAAGCCAAGGAGAGTCCTGGAGGGTGCATGGGTAAGTCCTGAAGGGCTCATTGACAAACCCTGGGGTGCAATGACAAGTGCTGGAGGTGCATGGCATGTCTATGGGTACATTAGCAAGTCCTGGGTGTGCTGTGTTTTGTTATGGGGGCAAAAATGAAAAATTGAGTAAAGGAACTGGAATTAAGGGGGGCAGAGTAAAAAACAAAGAATACATTTTTTAATGAAATATAAAAAAACAGTTAACATGTAGAGGAGTATTTACTAGTACAACATTTTTCCTATAGGGTCCCCTTACATTTAGACTTTTTCTTTGTTTCCCTACAAAGAGATCCAATTTGAGGGGGTGGAAGTTATATCTTTATAATCAGGGTCATCTGGTACTTGAGCAAATACGGTATTAGCTTCCCTTCTGGTTTCAGACAAATACATTTCCCTGGGTCAATATAGTTGTCATGCTTCACTACATTTGCTTTCTCTGCCATGGTAGAAAACACATCAGAGTTTCTAGCCACAAATGCAGTAACCTCATGTTTCTGTTGTGCAGAAAGAGTTTCAGCTATATTAACAGTGTCTTCTCTTTTAGGGATGGATTGTAAAACTAAAGCCTTTTCAGACAACAGAACCCCTCGTTCTTTCTAAGGTCTTAAAAGATTCATGTGGGATTTTTGTTTATGGTTTTCTTCTGCTTGGTTGGCTTATTTTATGTTTAATTTCACCATTTTGTTTCATTACTTCCTAGGGACAAGAACCAATACCCCTGTATGAATTTTAGCATTCCCGTTATAGTTACTGACTTCCTTGGGCTTTCCCCATGCGTTTCAGCACCATTGGCATAACTGTTGAAATGCACACAGCATGTCCAGCAATCCCCTCAGGTCATAAAAAAATAAAAATTTTGGCTGCTTGGGGGACCTCTCGAATGGAAAACATTCAGTAAAGCAAGAGCAAGTCTCAGTTTATCCCATCATTGTCTGTCTCTCGCCGTAACATACTTTTAAAACGTGTTGCTAAACCTTTCTACCAGTCCACACGTTTGTGGGTGGTACACAGAAGTTCTTAAGTGGTTTATCTAAAGTAACTTACATAATTATTGTGTTACCTGTGACATGAAAGGGGTACTTTGAGCTGCAAGGATATATTAGGGATATCAACTCTGCTAAAAAAAAAATTGCATTAACTCTCTAGCTATGCACTTTGCAGAGTTGCTTCTCCAGGCTATGTTGATGGCACCTTTCTGGTGTTATTATTGAACCAACCAGGTCCATGGTAATTCTTTTAAATGTGTCTTACCTTGCCAGTGATATAATGACATTGTTATAAACTGGAATATCAGAGATCTGAGTTTCAGACCACTTTGGTGATCCAAATAATGATAACTCCTGTGATGCGGATATTTGCATTGTTCAGCTCAAGAAACCTGACTTCATATCTGTATTAAATAGGGAGCTAAGTTTAAGATGTTGAAAAGTTATAATCCCAGTAAACCAAACGTCTATTTCTCCCCTGATTGATTCTCAAGCAGGTATGAGTGATCCATTACAATCTCCTCATAATCCTCTGCGTGCCAGAGATTCTACAGTATTGATTTGTACTGCAGTCTGGCACTGCTTAGAACAATTAATAGGTATCTCTTCTGCCCACACGTTCAACGATAAGAGAGAGAGTGGAGCGTATAAAAGCATGTTTTCACTTCTGAACCAGCTGTAATTAAAATGTTAGACATTTTACTACCGCAAATATTCCAACATGTATTTGTAGATTCCACTCTAAGCCAGAAATGTCAAACATGAGCAAGTTTAAGGTAACTGGTTTTGAACTGAAGGAAAGCCTAGACAGACCAGACATCTGTATTACTTTCCACAGAATGAGCTCATTATTTATTTATTTTTTAATGTGATATTTTTATGGGTGCCCAATATGCCAAGTAGAGGGATGAGGACAACTTTTGGGAGTGGCGAGATGGCTTTTTGAGCTCCAGTTACGTTGTAGTAGATGTCAGGTAGCAAGGAAATTTGCTTGTGGAACAGACAGGCTTCCAGGGTTGCTACCATTTTGTTCCAAAAAATATCAGTCCTTGCTATTGCCACCCTACATTTTTTTAATATGACAGTAGGGCCTGGGGGTTTAGTACCAATGATTCTACTTGTATCTGAATACAATCTCTAAATTAGAGATTCTTATGTCTGCCTAACACAACAAACAACAACATTCTGCAAGTTAGGGTAACAGAATGATGTCTACATGCAATCAGTGCGCAAGTAACCAACATCTGTAACTACAGGAGTCTTGTAGACATTTCTATTAACAGACCCACATTAATCGAATCTTACATGGCTAACGTTTGATCGTCTAAAGCCAAGTCTCGAAATAATACTTGGATATGTAAATAATTAAAATGGCAAACATGTTCCAATTAATTAAAATCCCATTGGATTACAGCAGGCAAACACGGCACTAATTAAGAAAAATCACAACATCCGAATTTCAGAAGAACAATGTTTGAATCGATTAACACTATATGACAACTGCTTGGTGTTTCAGCACAGCTAGCACTGTGTATGTTGGGTGATAGAAGCGTCATTTGTCCTCTGATGAATTTAGCACAATGCAAAGAATTGTCTTTTATTTTGGTTCATTAAAATGTATTTGCATAATAAAGAATAACTTTTTTTTTTTAATTTTTGATGGATGTAAAGTAACATTATTCAATGCTACTCTTGTCTTCCAAACAGGATAAAACCTGAGAGCTATTAAAGAATAAATACATTTTTTTATATATTTAGATTATGCTTCTTAACCTAGTGAGAATACTATACATGCTAAGTATATACCTATTGTATGGTTAATCAGATATGCTGTACACAAATCCATATAAATAGTATCCCCGGGTGCAATATTTGGACGGGTATAGCGACCAGAGCAGTAACGAGGATGTCGCAAGCCAGGAAATAATGACATGGGAAAAAATATAGAACGTTCCATTATCTCATTCTGTACACTGTTAATAAACATCAATTTGCAGCGTCTTGTTCACCTTAGAGATGATCGGCCCACTCGATGCTCCCATCAGGTACATAAATTATAATGCTAAACAATTATAAGGCTAAAAAGAGGACCTTGTCTTTTCTCAAAAAATTAAAATGGAGCACTGTGGCTTAGATGAATAGAAGAAATATTTATTAACTTATATCGTGCAGCCAGATAGCCGAGGGCTAGCCTCCCAAGGACAAAACCCTGCCAGGCACGATTTGCACCCTAACTGGGCGTTTAGTCATAGGCACTAGATTCAGGTGCACACACTGGAGCTACAGGTCTCTGCCCCTACTGACCTGCTCTCAAGTGTCAACACATCATGTGCTGTATGGGCTATGAAGACGGGGTGCATTTGATTTCCTTTTTCTGCAAAATAACTGATTTAAAACTACATCAAATGGAGGCATGATTTTCGATTCTTGCTTTGGGTGCAGAAAGAGCCAGCTACAGCTCATATACAGTCAAATCGATATCTTTATAAAAGTACTGGATATGGGACTGAAATATTGAACATGTTTGTATCATGGTGTTGGACAAGTAAAATAACTTGAAATCAACAAGAGTGTTCCTATCAATTTGTTGGTTTCTTCAGAGACGTCTATCTACCTGTTTGTCTGTAAATAGAAAGATAGATCGATAGATAGATCGATAGATCGATCGATAGATAGATAGATAGATAGATAGATAGATAGATAGATAGATAGAAGGCTAAAAAAAAAAATTGTTGATTTCAGAAGTCAAACAGTGAAAAAACAAACCTAGGTATTTTAGTAGCCTGGGAAATAATACGTTTGTAGCTCTATGTAAAATATTCAAAACAATTAGATGCCATCAGTAGGGATTTAGGAGTCACACACATTGCATGTCATCCCAAAAAAGAGAAGTTGCTTTGTTCAACAAAATATTTGAATCATCTAGAACTTCCAACACTTCTACCATGATTACTCTACATCATTTGTTTTACAATGTTTCAGGAGACACTTTTTTTCAGAAAATAAAACTTTGTTCCACTTTATCTATACAATATATTGCTTTCTTTGTCGTTATGTGTATACTGTGAATGGAGAGAGAAAGAGGGAGAGGCACAAGTCAAAAAAACTAATGTCAAGTAAGATAATGTAGCCTGTACTACTGCATTGTTTTAAGATCAGCTATTTATGCTCACTCGCAGTTAAGCAAATATATGTGTCATGGATCCAAGAGTTTTAGTACATGATTATAGGCAAAGAGGATGTACTGAACATCTACTCCTTTATACACCAAAACATTAACAGAACCTTTCTTACTAGTACAGGACTGTACTGAAACCTTAATTCCCCATAATGCCTATACCACAGACTATTACTTTTACCAATACACCTTAAAATGTGGTGTCTCAGAATGGTAAGTAACAGAAACCTCAACAAAATTTTAATTTACAAATAATTAGCTTTTGGAGAAAAAGAGGAAAGACGAAAAATGTAAAATTATTTTTGTATAAATAAAATTATCAACTATTATAATAAAAAAACATATTTCAGTTAAGCTGCTCATTTTCAAATGAGCAAAAAGTATAGATTTTAGGATTGTAAGAAAGTTTTCACTTTTTAAGTTGAATCATATTGTGGGGACAGGAAACTAAAAGGTTTCTATTTCAAAGCTTTTTAAGCATTTTCCACACCATTGATTATATCCATGTCCTCAGCTTGGCTCCATCATAGGCAGTAACTGATTACACCTGGCAAATGGAAGTTTACTGAAGCTTTTCAATGAGTATAACAAATTGCATAATATCCAAGTGGTCAGCATTCATGGCAAAATAATGTATCCTGTGCCTGTGGTCAACAGATACTACTGTACAAAGCCATTTACTAGCAACACAGATATTATATTGGGTTGTTTTTTTCATGATAAGAATGGCTTTCCTTTTGGATACCATAATTTGAATTATATCATATAATTTACTTTAAGAAAAATGATACAATATGTTGAAAATGAAAAACAAAACCCATTTTCCAACTTTTACATGAAAAAAGCTTTTACTCAAAAACCTGCAAAATAGATTCATATATTTGTTCTGAGTTTGGGAGTACCCTATGTTTTTCATTTTTAGGGGGGGGGGTTATTTTTTGAACTTATAAGGCAATTAGTACAAGTAGCGCATTGCTGTTTCCAAACCTTTTCTTTTTTATTCCTTTCAAAATTTAGTGACATTGTAACATTGATATCTGTTAAGAATTACCCCACACATGTACATATTTTTCAAAATTAGACAACCCATAGTATGTAAATTTGGGTATTTTGACACTTTTCATGCACTCATTTTACTACCAATCTTTGCCAAAGTTTGCAGTAATAATTTTGTGTGTTTTTTCCACATACATTATACTTCATGTATGAATATACAGCGGTTGTTATATGTCATTGCCAAACATCACTCAAATTTATGTTCAGCTACACAACATATAGAGATACCCCACATGCAAAGGTTTACTAGGTTTCTGGAGCAGGTACAGAGCCAATTTTGCAGGTTTGAAACATGGAATTTTGATATATTTCCAAGTGTGCTCAGCCAGCCAAAGCCACCATCTCATCATAGGAAATGTAGTATATAGAAGACCACTGACCTAATATGTCACTGTGGGATAACCCTTTATTTTTATAAATGTGTATATACACATGTCTAGCTATATTTGTAGGTATTAACTGTTTTGTTTTTTATTCTAAAATGTCCCTTGTCCTAATCCTAACACTAGTCCTAACTATAAAACTATCCCTTGCCCTAACACTATGCCTAGCATTAACACTAACATTGGCACTATAACACTGTGCCTCACCCAAAGCCCCCCAAAATATTTTATTTTTAAAAACAAAATTTGGGGGGGGGGGTTTAATTAATTATAAATATCTTAGCTAGGTCGTAAGTGCTGGGCAATCTGATGGATCTTAACCCTATTCCAGCTCTGTATACAATTACTACGCCATCTAGTCACCCAATGCAACAGAAGCATCACATTTTTATGTGTGTCTGATTATTAATTATTAAGGGGACCGACTAGCATATTTTCGAGAAATCATTAAAGATAGTTAACCCCCAACATGTGTTTTAATTGTAGAGATCCTTGACATGGCGGCTTGGAAATCTGAAATCCCTTCCAAAAGAAATGGCAATGACTTTCAAACAGTGTCCCCAAACAACATAACAGAAGACAACATGTTTCCACTGAGGGAAAAAATATATTGTCCAAAGTTTTAGTATATAAAATATTTTACAACCATGTTTTTAAAACAAATTTCCATTCTATCTCGTAGGAGAAGTGAATGCTGGGGGATATACAAAACGATTACAGAAATCAGGGTAAAATAATTGTGTTGGAATAATAGACAACTTGTTGCATATGTAAGTCATGTACTTTGACATTGTTTTTGCAATTCCCTTGCACATTCACCACAGTTATCAGTTTGTGTATAGACCCTGTATGCTTGAGCCCTGATTTGGGCCTATTCTTCTTTACCAGCCTAGCAGACTGTGTATAGTAATCTGCTAACATCTCATTTTCAAATGCCCCTTCTTTTAATTCGTCATGAGAATCACATGATTCTGTGATTTTCTTGGATTGGATTGGATTGGAATGGGTTCCAACTAAGACCGGAATTCAATTTGGAGTATAGATTATGGCTCAGTTGCTGTCTGATCCCATCACATATTGCTCTTGTTTTTGTGCTTTTAATTTATTTCTTTATTTGGTTTAGGACTTATATATCTGCCCAAGACCTGCCGCTGTAGTGAAAGACAGATCTTTTTCTGCTACCATCACTTTAGCTTGAACGAACATCATATGCTTCAGTGACATTGTTTTATCCTGAAACCTCCCAAGACTCTTGTTAGAATCCTGGTCCAATATACAGTTATGTAATTGGGTCCAAGATTAGACAAGATATTATTGGTACAATACTTATGGGGGGATTATTTTCAATTTATATGCACACAATAACACAAAGATGTGTTTTCATGGAGAACTCCCTTGGGGATATAAGTAGTTATTATTAAAAAGATGAATTTAAAAGGGAAACAAGTAGAGTTCAAATTATACTATTTATTGGCTAACAGAGTTTGATTGCAAGCTTTCAAACCCAAATTGCTAGGTCCCTTAATCGGGCAGTAATGAGGCTTATATAAAATGCCTAATTACAGGACATTGTTCATAGCATTTGAAAGAAGGCAAGACAAATACAGGGTATTAAGGAATGTTCTCAGCAGTGAATCAGCCAGTTCTACAGAGATACAGCAGATTAAATCAGTTTGGTCAGAGCATCCCTAATGTGTCATAGAATAATCCGAAAATATGTCTTGTCAATGGTCCTGGGAGTTCCATCTTCAATAGTTAATCTTGATCACCTGTTTCACATAAGCTTCTGACCAGTGAGTGTACATACATGTCAGATAGTGTGCATAATAGCATGAAACTTACAGGTATAAGTGCAAAACAATAAAGCTTATTTGCATACACTTTTTTTTTTTAACATATGCAAACGAGAATTACAAACCTATATGGATGGCAGAAACTTTATTCATTTAAAGGGACAGTCTAGTCCCCAAAGTCACTTTAGTGCAAGTTGAAGACTACTGCTTTTATGGAGCAGAGGGTATTTTCCCAGTGTGAATGATACAGGCATTATGCATAAATCACATTTTTAATATTTGACTCAAGCCTTCCCCAGTGATTACTCTGCATGTTTACTGTAGGTGCGGCAGAACTGATTATGGAGACGAAACTGAGAATATAAAGTTTTGTTTAATTTAGTCACTTTCTGTGGTTTTCGAATTGAATACATTGTGTGGACTCTGAGTGACCTTGCTCTTGTACACAGTAAGAACTCTTAACAGTGCAACACATTATCTGATGACATCACAGTTTCATCTAGCTGTAAGTATTTTATATTTTAAGCAATGCAAAATGTAAAACAAGCTTTTTAAAGTACTTTGAAATATGCATTAATATTTGGAAGAAGCATTATGGACACTATACAGTGCCTTTAAAAGAAAACATGTTTCCAAGAAGAAAAAAAATAATGGGCTCAAATGTGCAAATTTTTCTGCAGGAAAAAAAAGAAACAAACCTCACTAATTTCTAGGTCTGCTAAACAATTGCTTTTAAATTTTGTATTATTTTGACATTTGCTACGTAACATATTATTCATTGCTGTCTAGATATGCTGCCTCTCCATGCTGTATAGCTTTGATGGAGTACATAATTATCAGGAAAGGAAAAGAATCAACTTGGCTAATAGTATTTACTTTTCTTAATGACATAGTTGTAGTGAGGTGAATTTATCAATGTCTTGCTGTAGTTAATCTGTAGTGCTACCATACCCCTGCTTTTCTGCCAGCATAAGTGTTAAAGAGGAAATGTGAATATGTTAGCACTTTAAATAATTAAGTCCTTCTGAAAAGTCCACTCTAGGCCAAAGTTCTAAGAATGGAGCAATCACCTGGGAAACCAATAACACACTCCTTTAACTTAAAAATTAACTTTTATAATTAACCCTCAATGTAACAAATAAAAATTTCCCATAGCACTTAACTGTTAACACTTAAGTAAACTGTTTGCAAAACTCATTGGAGAAAAACTGGTGAATTATAGTTACCCTTAAACTAAATATTTGCATGATGTTTATGTAAAACTGCATGACAAAATCAAAGGATTTCTGTGTATTAAAAACAACTTTAACTGTTAAAAAACAAGTTGCAATCCGGTTATTTAAGTCAAAACCATATTAATGATGTTATTATTGTGCAAATGATTCACTGCTGATGAAGTCATTCCTGTTTTATTTTAGAAATAATTTTCATATTTGCTTAACAGGAACAGGATCGGAACAGGTTTGTCCAACCTGTGGCTGGTTCTATAGCATGGTGGTCCAACATAGTACTTGAGGGATAATTTAAGGATTCCTCCTGATAATATACTCCTATTTTGCAGGAATGGTTCATTCCAGTAGGAACTCTACTAGAGACAGTGGTATTTTCCATATGCAGTTTAGGGTCAGAAAAAAGTCAAAGGGAAGTAAAGATCACTAACCGTGTCAGCTAGTGGGCTTGTCAGAAATAAGGAACAAAAACTACAGCCATTTTGATATTGAAGTAAGCTTTCCCGGATAGAAAAGGTCAGGTCCAGTCCTGGAAGACTGGAACAAGTTAGGCCAAGGTTCTTCTGACAGGAGGTCTTCTTTTCATCATGAAAAGCCAATGTTAGCAAAGGCTATGACTTAAATTCTGGAAGAGCGTGATGGGGGTTGCAATACCAGAGAGGATTGTTAAAAAGTTAACTAACTGCTAAACAATATGCTAAATATTATCCTGAACACTTTCTTTGTCTCTGGTCCCTTAGTACGTGAATATACAACATGACTGATTTAACATGTTCTGCATGTACATCGTACTGCTGAGAATAAATGCAAAGTATATGCCTATTATTATAACCATATTTATTCCTAGGAATCTCCTCGCCCCCATCTAGATCAGCTGGGCACTTGTAAGTCTCCGACTCCTTTGATTTATAATTATTTGCGATATTGGGACAGGAATGGACATCATACCTCTTAATGGTTTCAGTGGAATTATCCAGTTAACGCACAGGATGTGGAATCCTTAATACTTTGAAACTCTTAACCCCACATAATAAGCAATGGGGTACAGCCTTAAGTATATTTATAGTGACAGCAAAAACTCTCTTCATGCCATAAGGATGACTCCTCAACTCCTTGCTCCTTCGCTTCCCATTGGTAGAAAGTCACTGAATTGTCTACACTCACCTAGCAAGTAATAGTAAACTATACAGGGGGCCACATCATAACTGTTTAATGAATCAGGTCTGTCAAATTACTCTGTAGGGGCTGGAGACAGGGAAATAGCTCACATCTTTTGCTTAGTATAAAAAACCCCATTTAATTGATTAAACAAATTGTAATTCGACATCACGCTGGTCCTCATGGTCTATTTTGGGTACCTATATATCAAATGTTTATTCATGACCTGATCACATTGCACATATTATTGATTTTAAGACTATCATCACTGTGAATCCAATTTGCACAATTCTGTTTGTTTATGTATTTTAGCTATTGTCCATTCTAAATAGAAAACTATTAACCTATTGTTTGTTATTCTACACGTAAAGTCTGTTTCTTTTAGCCTGTGACAGATTTTTGTAAACACGTCTGATATATCTTCTAGGCTTCAAGTACACTCGGAAAAGTACTAAATGCAGCATTAAGGAAAGGTTAATGAAACTCTTGCCCTGTTTGCCTGCCAAAAAGACATCTCCTGAAATCCAAAGCAAGTTTTCCTTTAATATCCTATGCACTGAAAGAAATATAGATGTCTCTCTATTCCTTTTCATTTGGCACATTTCAAAGTTATTCACTGAGCAGTTTTACTTCTAATCTACTTGCATTATTTATTTTTTTCTGTCTTCACCAGTAATTATCATTTCATGAGATACTACTTTTATCATCAAGATACATTCTTCTAACTTTGTAAAACAGTTATGGGACCTTAACCCCTTAGTGACAAGACATTTTGACCTTGACTTTCCCTTGTTGACAAGGGCTGTTTTTACATTTCTAGGGTGTTTGTGTTTAGCTGTAATTTTCTTCTCTCCCACACAAATGATATGTTGTTTTTATCATCATAAGAAGATCTTTCATTAGATACCCTTATGTTCATCATATCTTATAAGTTACTACTAAAAAAATTAAAAAATATGATGAAAAAATAAAAAAAAACACTTTTTCTTAAATATAATTTACACAAATACAGTCATTAAAAAATACCTTGTCTAAATAGTTTCTAAATGTTATCCCATGTTCAGAAATATGCATGTTTCCATATTGTTCTGCATTTTTTGGCAAGTTATGGGGCAAAAACCAAAAATAGTGTTCATTTCCTGTATTGACCTTTTGACCCCAACCCGGACCCTAAATTTAACCCTAGCCCTAAATGTAACCCCAACTCTAACCCTTATGCTATCCCTTTATATATTAAAATTTTAATTTAATTTTAACCCTATCCCTTTTTCTAAAAAAATATTTAATTTTAACCCTAACAGCTAATCTAGCCCTAATCCTAGTTTTCAGCTAATTAAATATTTTTTATTTATTTACTTTTTAGATTGCAATGTTGCTGACTTCCTCCAGGGGCAACAATTATCTGCACAGTGTGTTAGTAGAATTGCAAGCAAATGCATATATTAAGACACTCCACTGTGGTGTCTCCTGTTCATGACATCACCTGTGGGTGGGTTGATATGCAGATGAATTGTTTGCAGTGTGAAATGTGCAAGTTACACATTAAGCCACATGATGACATCATAAACAGGAAACACCACTGAATGCATTTGCCTGCAATTCTGATAACACAATAGGAGTTATGTAAAAAAAAAAAATCCTGTACTTCAGTACGGGAGCGAGACTATATTGAGGTGCCTGATTGGTTTTACATTGGATGTGACGCCCCACTGAGCGCTGTCACAACTCAGAAGTGCCTTTGTGTATCAGCGTCCGCAGACTCCCGACATTTGTTGGGAGTCTGCTTTTTACATAGGCACCTACACTATTTGGCGCTTTGGGTGTGCGCACCATCTTTATACATAACGCTCAATATGTAGATTTTTTTTATATATTTTTATCCACATTCAGACTATAAAAAAATGTTTAGGTAACTAAAACCCTTTAAGATAAACCAGTTTAAGACAAAAAATACTAATATTGCAATTTATATATAAATTGCACAATTGTTAAACCTTTCTTAGAATACTAATTTACTGTTTACAGCTAAATACTCCCAGCTTTTCACTAGACACAAGGAGAAGAAATCTTCAATGCACTTTTATTAATCTGCTGTAAAGACTTCAAATTGATCAACACAAGGTAGACCACATTTAAGTACTAAATGATGACTTTTTTTGATATCAGTTGATTACAAGTGATCTGGTTTTAAAGTATAATCTCTATGGCAATCTTCAGTTAAAATGAAAGAATTCTACGGTGGAGGAATACTCCTTTAAAATTTAGAATGGGTGCATGTTAAATAGTTGACCAAAATTTTAACAAACACTTTAGCACACTTTTTATGATTATGATTTATTGAAACATACATAAAATACATCGAAACAAAAGGAATGGCGGTTACAACAATAGAGATTTAATCTCACTACTTTTGTGTGCCGAACCATTTCACAGCATGGAGAGGCCTCTGTTCTTCAGCTATTTGCAATTTCAGTCTCACAGGGTAAATGTAACTGATGGTTACATATCCTTAAATCTTGCTGTACCCGAAAATTCCGGGTTTGGGCACGTGTCCGCGACATCACAAGCGATGGTCTCTCAATCCGTCAGGATCCGATTCTGAGATGGAGTCCGGGATACAGAGATGGAGGTAAAAGTCACGTCCAAAATCAAATCGTCCACAGTACCAGCAATAATTGTACAGGTGATGAAACCAGAAGCACGGTAACAAAGAGGGGCAAATCTAGAAAACAATATCAATAAACAATTTTATTTAACAAAATTCAGGATATGAGGTAAGGTAGGAACCAGAATGGCACACCAAGAGCATCAGAACAACTAAGCACTGAGCCTTGGTTCAGGCAGGCTTATATAGAGGGAACAGGTGGTAGTGCTAACGAGAATTACCAGCAGGTGTGTTACCACAAGTCCAGCAGGCCAAGATCAGCAGAATGGATGCTGAAAGAAGGCTGCTGCATGTAAAGTGCTGGTAGCAGATAGAGTCACAGTCCAGAGCAAACCCAGTTCAAGATCAGGCCTGACACGATCACAGAGTGAACCAGGAAAACAAAACTACCTTTGTGGTGCTTTTGTCCTTGAGAACAAAAGCACCATTAGACATGATGTGGTTAAAAAGAATACAAAATTATGAAAATATATTTTTACATTGTGTTGGAAGAATTGCAAAAATACATACATACTAGACATGTGCATTCGTTTTCGGACGAATGCATTTTCGTCCATTCGTCCGAAAAACGAAGAACGAAAATGCTAAGCTAACGAAAGCCGAATGAACGAATGGTTAATAAACGAAAATCATTCGTTCATTCGTAGTACTATTGCATTCTATAAGCCGAAATAGAGTCGGTTTATAGAATACAATAGCATTTCACTACACGGAGACAAAGTCTACATTCATAAATTTATGAATGGAGACTCTGTCTCCGTGTAGTGAAATGCCGACAGCCGTTCGGTTTATAGAATAGCCATAGGATTACATGTATTACATAAGCCGACAGCCTATAAACTGAATGTTCGGTTTATAGGCTGTCGGCTTATGTAATACATGTAATCCTATGGCTATTCTATAAACCGAACGTTCGGTTTGTAGAATAGCAATAGGATTACATGTATTCCATAAGCCGAAAGTCTATAAACCGAACGTTCGGTTTATAAACTTTCGGCTTATAGAAAACATGCAGTACTATTGCCTTTCTATGAACCGAACGAGAGCCCTATTCATAAGAATTTCTTATGAATGGGGCTCTCGTTCGGTTTATAGAAAGCCAATAGTATTACATGTATTCTATAAAACGAACGAATAAAAATTAACGAAACGAAAATAATGAACGAATTTCGTCTGAAATGAATGCAGTAATGCAGACGTTTTAGACGAAATAAATAACATTTTCGTCTGAATGGACGAAAACGAAACGAAAATTTTAGTTTTGCACATGTCTAATACATATCTGGCAGGTGTCCTCATTTAGGAGAGACAGACTCCTGTGCACCCAAATCCCCCTGTCCCTCTTTACTTTTGGGAGCTCAGAATGTTTGGTATCACAGAGCTCCAGAGCAATAAAACTTCCAATAAAGTCTGGTAAAGCTGCATGAAATGTGTTCATTTGTTTATATAAAATACTTTATTCTTATTCTTAATGACTTGCCAAATTACATAAATAGTTATTAATTGGCCATGGATCACTGAAACTGTCCTATCCATGCCCCACCCATAGACACGCCTTCCGCCATTCCCAGCAATAGAAGTGTCCCTCTCTGACCATATGAAATGTCAGGACATAGCTGCATAGAATCAGACAAATGTGTTTATGGTTTTTCCTGCTTATGACATCACCTTGTGGCTTGATGTCATGTTCCCATTTGAAGTAGTTCGTTTGCATACCAAGCCACAGGAGACACCACAGACACACTGAAAACATTGTATTTTCTAATTGATGAATTAGCATGTTATTCTGCAATGTATAGATTATTTTTCATTCTCTACATTCACACTATGAACAATGATAGGGAGGTGCTGCTCCGTCTGGCACTGAAGGGGTTAAGGCAGTATTGGATCAAGTGAGTTGCACATTGTTTGGAGGCAGCTGCATGGATGAGATCTGTGAATCAGTCTGCCTGTGAATTAGTGTGATACATCCGACATTTCAATGCTATGTGGCTCTGGGACCAAACTTCTGTTCACACAACAATTTTCTATTTCTCTAATTGCTGCTGGCGTCTGAAATGCAGTTTTACTGGCTAAAACAAGATGTCCTCCATGTGGTCCTCACTTCAGCTTATATTGTGCCATTCAAATGTGTGGAAATCACAAACATTAACCCTTTAAGGACCAGGGATTTTCCTGGGCCAAGGACCAGAGCGTTTTTCAATTTTTAATACGCGGTTTTTGAAACATAATTTTCCTCTCTCTCATTTAACGTACCCATACAAGTTATATGTTGTTTTTTAAAGGACAGTTAGAGCTTTCTTTTGATACCCTATACATAAAAATGATTTACATTGTAGTATTAAAAAATACATATAAAAGAGGAAATTTTTGAGGAAAAAAAAGTTTTTCCCCATTATTTTCCCAATAATAAGCTACATAACTAGTGCAACACTAACCCACTTATCCCCCCTAATTAACTAACTAATAAAAAAGAAAAATATTGGTTCCCAAACCCCCCATAACAAAAAAGACAGAAAAAAAACTCTGAAGAGTGCGATGTCAGATCAGTAAAAATCATGCAACAGGCATGCAGGGGTTAAACTTTATTAAATAAATATATTAAAATTACCTTTATTTATTTAAAAAATCTGTTAAAAAAAAATTGTTTTTAACCTCTGTGTATGTTATTAATTTATTTTTACTTACAGGTCACTCTCTGTGCTTCACTATAAGAATGTGAAGCACAGAGAGTGAATTAGAGGCAAAGTCAGTGTGTGAACACACTGACTTTCCCATCTAATTTGCATGTTATCGCGGTGATCACGTTATCACCGCGATCACATGCCCAGAAATGCACCGATCGGGTCCAGGAGCTTTGCCTCGGGTGCGAGGCTTAGTCCTGGACCCGTTGCAGACTAGCTGGCGGTGCGCAAGGAGCGCACCGCCGGCTAGACTGCATGAAGAGTTAACTCGTCATAAGGTCGCTAATGCTGCGGCTCTTATGACGAGTTAACTCGTCATAAGGTCGGGAAGGGGTTAATGATTAACTTGGTGCAATGTATTCTCAAAAACCTCAGCCAAGCAAAATGTACTTTCACTCAAACACAATAAATGACATGCACCGATGATAATAATAATAATCCTCACGGTAAAAACGTATTTAAAAAAATGATTCCACATATTCCACATATTATACTCCTACAGTCGTCCTCAAAGCTTAAAAAAAAAAATGTATGGTTGACTGCATCACTTTAAAATAATAAATTACAGGTTGGGTATCCGTTATCCAAAATTATTCGTTATCCAAAATGATACATTATCCAAAAACATTTTTCAGATTTGGCCACAAGTTGCAAATTCCACACACACCTGTCAGAATGCAAAGAAACAACAGTTTATTCAGTGTCCAGCCCCCTTAAGCTGTGACATAGCCTTTCCATGCCCACAAAGGGTAATACAATGGCCTGTGTGAAGACCTGATACACCAACCATATGTTTTCAACTATTCCATACATCACAGTAAAAGTGGTTTATTGGCTCTATACAGTATTTGAATTGTTACCACTGTATTTCTTGGGAGCTGAGAGCAATTCATATATCTTATTGATGAAAATGATCTATACAAAATGACCCATTATACAAAATACTTCTGGTCCCAAGCATTCTGGATCAGGGATGTTCAACACAAGTTTCCAATGAAGAAAAACCTTTGTGTAAGTTAATAAATGGAAACATTTTTGTGAACTCTGTATATTGCTGTTCTTAGTTTAGAATCTCTCTGATGTTTGACCATGCTAAAGATTATTCCAATTAATCCTTTTTATTCCTATGGAAATGGTGATTGTTGTTTGATTGTTTTTTTAAATCATGATTGTAAAATATAAATTTAACCTAAATAAGCTATAGCTCAATATGTATTTGTTAGCATCGTGGAACTGTGTAAGTCCTGTTTGCTTCCTGGTCTATAGATTTTTTTTGTTAAAGAATGCTAATTAATCTATTATTATGCACTGTGTTAAAAGAAAAAAGATGAAAAACAATAGTGTAATCAAAAGACTCAGAACAAAGGAAGGACAAATTGTCATCCGCAAGGGCATATACAACAAGGGAACCTTTTGGGAATCCTCACCACATGGTTCTTATTCACATTGAGTAGTTTTACTTGACTCCAACGTCACGTTTGTTGTTCCTGTTTTAACACTGACTCTACATTATTCTTCAGACAATGTTGAAGATGAATTGGAAATGGCCACCGTCCGCCATCGCCCTGAGGCTCTTGAACTGCTGGAAGCACAAACCAAATTCACGAAAAAGGAGCTTCAGATCCTGTACAGAGGATTTAAGAACGTGAGAATCTTAATTCTGAATTCCACTTATATTTTTCTTTGTCGAACAAAGTAAAGTCACTTAAATTGTAAAGTGAACAGTGTGCAAATGCCAACCCACTACCCAATATACCAAAATATATTCCTCTAATTGCCACTATATATCCATATTTCTATACACATGTGTATGTGTGTACTTCTATTTTACTATTCTAATTAAAATGTATCCTAGCATTATTGTATATTTCTTAGAAACATAGAATGTGTTTGCAGATAAGAACCATTTTGCCCATATAGTCTGTTTTATTAGTCCCTTATTATATCTAGGATAGCCTTGTGCCTTGCATGCTTATATTTATATTGTAAATCCTGTCTTTTTAGGCTGCTTCATACTGTGACCCACTGTGTTGTGTTTGTACTTCGTAAGGTCCATTTTTCCAATAAGGCAAACTAGGAACTTAGGGAACCATCAATATAAGTCGTAAAGACTTGCTGTTAATGCCATATATTATGGCCCCACTCATGTTTCATCACTTAACCATATATGCCTCACCCCGCCGTGGTGGTCTGAAGTATTTTCTTGTTAATACTCTGTATTTATATAAGTTTGCAAATGTGTATGTCTCGCACAGTGTTTTGCAGGGGGTAGAAGGGAAATTGACACTAACTATCATACCATTTCATTAATTCCCTCATTAAAAGAAAGTATTCATACCTTAAAACGATCCATTGCTTTAATCTTAAATACTGTGATATTACTTGGTCAGTATAAATTATTCAGAACTCTAGAAGAATTGTGAAGCTGTTGCAGATTGTAAAATACTACAGCTATATGTTATACTGTGGAAATCTTATGATTATAAAGTACTGTTCAAAATAGTCAGTATGATCTGAAACAAAAGTGTGCCCACAGGCCAAGTCACGAGGGTTATTTATCTTTGGGATGGATTATATTACCTTTGAAAAGTTGACCTATGGTTTTTTTTTTTTATGTATTTTAGCCTACAGCCATTTTGGAACTACATCAGTTGACATATTTGGTATTTTCTATAGTGAACAAGAAACCAGCCTTGTAGACAATGCAGAGGTACAAACATTTGGCTGTGGTTATTCTTTTAGACCAGGGTGGAAGGTATTACGGATTAGACTGACTTTAAACAGTGAACCCTTAAAAAAAAATTATAAGAAAACAGACAGAGTCTGTTTAAAAACAAGAAAACTGTGCATATTTCAAATAATTACATGTCTTTTTTTTCTATAAATATTGCTTTGTTAGGATTTTGATATTCACGCATTGACAATTCAAACCCTTATTAAACTAGCCATTCTTTCGTTTACTCTGCTATACACGGAGGATGACTGGGACAGTGGCAAGACAGAATGTGCAGCACATGTGGAATCATTAGTATGGTCAAGTTTGCCTCTTCTGATCTTTAAAGGGACACTGTGAATGTAGATAATAAAAACAATGATCAACAGTGATCTATACAATGATGGTTCTGCATAAATAATGGCGGTGTTTTCAGTTTAATTCTGAATCCTTTTTTCAGGTTTTTACTCTTGCTCCTATATCTTTTACATATAAAACTGTCTCAATATGAGACTTTTTCTCATTTTGTGACTTTTTGTTCAGTACAGATTGTGCCACATTACAAGTGGCGGAGAATTATAGTCCAATAAAGTTATCTTAAATTAGCGCAATTTTTCTACTTTTTTTATATATAGTCTGAGACCAAATTCTTTAACACTAATTATATAACTTTTTTTAAAATTTTTGTGCAGCTGTCGCACAGTGGCCTTTTCTGGTAGATGAGAATATTAGCGCAACTGATCTACATTTCTGACGCAAATACGTTTACGCATAACATCCCTTGCGGTCTATTCAATGACCTGAGTTAATGTATCTCATGTCACTGAATGCCATAGACAGCAATTGAAAAAATTGAGTTACAAAACAGTAATTAGTGATGTTTCGAGTCACTGCAACCAAATTTAATGATTAAAAGAAAAATGTGTTGTAAATGTGTCTGTGCTGTCGTCTGTTTATGACACACCCATGTTATAAAAATAGACTGGTTTCATATACATTTTTATAATTGAATCAAACCACACTATGATGTCATAAATAGGAGACAAAACAGACAAATTTAATATGTATGTATCTTTGGCATTTGCTTGCAATTTTGGAAAAACAATATAACCTCTTCGTGTGACACGTCTGACATTTACTCTGATGACCAAGCTTTGTCACAGATGGCATATGATCGCTGTGATTGCTTGTCACAAGGAGCATATGCCCCAGAAGAGCGCCGAACAGCTCCCATAAGACTGCCTCATTTCTAGGCTAGGTCTTCTTCTGTGAGTCGACAGGTCTGAGTGCACTTGCTGCTCGAACAGAAAAGACATACACACAAATATATGTCTGCATAGTCCGTAAGGACCATTCTCTTTCAGACATATATAAGTCCAAATGTGGGGTAAGGGGGTGTAGATCATCTTTTAAAGTTTCACTTCCTTTTTCTTAATGATTGTGATTGTATTTACAGGTCTACTTTCCTGTTACTTAGTTTACTTAAAATGTTGTTATCTAGTTTTATTTAATTTTATTTTTTATGTTCATTATTTTCACATTTTAACTGTTTTATGAAATATTAGTATTTTACTGCTGTCCCCAGCAAATAGTTATGAATACTTAATATAGTAAATTGTTTGTATTTGGAGAATTTTCCTGAGGCTATATCCTCTGCAGATCTGAGAAGGTTATTTTCTTGCAGTGGAAAAAAAAACAAACATTTCCAGCTGAGAACATAAATCTCATGAAACATGTCCCCTTTGGGCTCAGCATGTTAAGAAAGAAATCCAGATGTGCATGTAATACAGTTATCTATCTGTGTAGAATACAATTAGACATGTGCATTCGTTTTTCGAACGAAAATGCTATGCTAACGAAAGCCGAATGAACGAATGGTTAATAAACGAAAATCATTCGTCCATTCGTAGTACTATTGGCATTCTATAAGCCGAAATAGAGTCGGTTTATAGAATACAATAGCATAGTACACTACATTCCATAAACAGACATAATGAACGACTTTCGGTTTATGGAATGCATGTAAGTCTATTGGCATTCTATAAACCGACTCTATTTCGGTTTATAGTAATATAGCACGAATGGACGAAAGATTTTCGTTTATATTAAACCATTCGTTCATTCATTCAACTTCTTAGCTTTTTATAAACCGAAACAGAGTCCCCATTCATAAATTTTTATGAATGGGAACTCTAGTTCGGTTTATAGAATGCCAATAGTATTACATGTAATCCATAAGCCGAAAGTCTATAAACCGAACGTTCGGTTTATAGACTTTCGGCTTATGGAATACATATAATCCTATTGCTATTCTATAAACCGAACGTTCGGTTTATAGAATAGCAATAGGATTACATGTATTCCATAAACCGAAAGCCTATAAACCGAACGTTCGGTTTATAGACTTTCGGCATTTGTAAAGCATGTAATAGTACTATTGGCTTTCACTACACAGAGACAGAGTCTCCATTCATAAAGTTACAAACCGAAGGTCGTTCGGTTTATAGACTCTCGGTTTATAGAATACATAGAATTACATGTAATTCTATGTATTCTACAAACCGAAAATCTATAAACCGAACGACCTTCGGTTTATAGACTTTCGGCTTATAGAAAACATGTAGTACTATTGCCTTTCTATGAACCGAACGAGAGCCCTATTCATAAGAATTTCTTATGAATGGGGCTCTCGTTCGGTTTATAGAAAGCCAATAGTATTACACGTATTCTATAAAACGAAACGAATAAAACAAAACAAAACAAAAATAATGAACGAATTTCATCTGAAACAAATTTAGTAATGAACGAAATTCGTTTTAGACTAAATAAATAACATTTTCGTCCGAATGGACGAAAACGAAAAGAAAATTTTAGTTTTGCACATGTCTAAATACAATATTACATGCTAGTTACACTAATCTTGATATGCTTTATATATATATATATATATATATATATATATATATATATATATATATGTAAAAAATACAGTTGTATGTAATAAAAAGGGATTTTGAAGCTTTTATTAGCTGTCACTAATTCATTATGAGCTAATTAGCGTTAAATGCAGAGCTGGCTCCTACAGCAAGCTACCCAGGTGGCACTTTAAGAGAGGTGGTAAATTGACACTGGGGCACAGCACAAGGGAATAAAGTCACTTCAGCACTTAAAAAAGACCTGAAGCCCACCTACCTGCTATAGTAGGTACTACAGCAGGGTGGGTAGTGGGACAGGTTTTTTTTTTTAAACTGCTGGCTGTGTGTTTGTAAATGACTGTGTGTGTGATTGTGAGTTTGATTGTGTTGTATGTATATGTGTGTGTGTTTGACTGTGTGTATATACGTACATGTGTGTGTGCATGAGTATGTGTGACTGTGACGATGTGACTGTGTGTACAAGAAGAAAAGGGAAAAGCTGGCTCTCCTCTAGCCCGAAGGAATATATATTTGTGCAGTCTCGGTGTCTGGATTCCACTTTGATGCTCAAAATCCTGGGATCATCCCAAAACTCCATAAACCAGCAACAAAAAGAAGGTTTGGCACTCCAGTGTGTTTTTCAAAATGTAAATATCATAATCCATAATAAAAGCATCCAAGTTAGAAAAGTGGAAAGAAGAAAAATTAATTACACACCACTGTTAAACGGAGTAGCATGGGTCACAGATTGAGACAAACGCTTACACTGGAGTGCTAAGCCTTCTTTTCATTTATATTTGTGTGTATGTGTGACTGTGTGTGAGAGACTGGGTGACTGTGTGCTTGACTGTGTGTTTGATAATGTATGTGAGTGTGAATCTATGTGTGACTATGCATGACTGTGTATATGTGTGCAGCAGGGAGCAGCATAACAATGTTGGTCCCAGACAGCAGAGGTATCAGCAGATGTAATCATGGTCACAGGGGTCACAATTGCTACCAACATTTTAAGGGTCCCAGGTGACCCCTTTAACTTATGCTAGCTGCCTGAGAAGGTGAGAGAGGCTTTTTGGGGGGTTAGGGTGGTAGAGAAAGGCTGTATGGAGGGACAGGGTGTCAGAGGATGTTTGGGGGCTAGTATGGCAGAGAGAGGCTTTTTGGGGGGTCTATGGTTGGATAGAGAGGCTGTTTGAGGGGTTAGGGTGGCAGAAGATGCTTGGGGGGCTAGCGTGGCAGAGAGAGTGTCAGGCTCCTGACTGAGGCCTTCTGCCATATGTCAGGGATGGGTCCAGATGGCATATGGGACCCTGAACACCCGAATTCAGGAGTTCATAGTGCGTAATGTTAAGACACAGGGCCTGGTGCTGGGTCACTGCAGTCCCCTGGTGGTTTGAGACCCCAGGTTTATTCAGCCACGTCCCCAGACCCTGTGAACCAGGCGTTATATACAGTGTAACTTAAGTGGTAACTGAAGGTATCCTGCAAACCTCCTGGAGCAAACGGAGTATAACTAGAACACATTCGCAGGATGTTGCAGGCTAAAGCAGGAGTTGAGCCAAGAGAGAGTACAAAGAGAATGGAAACCAGATGAAAAAAATTGAAAAGTGCAGGGAAGTTGGCAACTATGTACCTACCATCCCAACACCAGTCCCCATCACCCTATTCTTTCGTGGCATCTTTGTTTAAATACAACTACTTCTCCAAACTTCTTTTGACTTCTGAATGTGAGATGAGATATAGTAAGTTGTGGAGTATACATACAGCGGATTATATATATATATATATATATATATATATATATAATATATAAGGGATGAGTATTTATAAATAAAGAGGAGAAAAAAAATAATAAAAAGGTTGTAGCTTATATTACATTCTGTTTGTAGAAGCAGTGAGGCAGTGTCTTTCAGGAATTTTGGACTAGTGAAGGATTTGATGGTATGTGGAAGCTTATGCCACATATGAGGAGCTTTGTAAGAGGCATCTCAGCTCCCATCCTTTCTCTAAATTGGAACAGCTAGTGAGATGCTGGAGTGGACCTGACAAGGGGCCAGAGTACGTTTTTCCCCCAATCACATTAACATTCTTTAGACATCTTGCATAAACCTTATTTCACTGGCATTTGTCTAATTTAATAAAACAAGATGTTATTCAATTATATTTTCTTCTGCTTGTCTTATTTATTGTGATGTGACCAAGCCTGGTAGGGAATTTTTAAGCAAAGCCCAGCAGCTTTCTTTGGCAGCATGGTACTAAGTATTTGCTGCTAGTTATCCTAATCAAATAAAGAATTGATTTATAATGCATTACTTGCCCCTTTGACTCGGCATGGGATAAAAGTTGCTGATATTGATCCCCATTTAAGATCTTGATTTGATTACTTTCAAGACATTTGCACAAAGCATTCATTTTCTTTTTCATTTATATTTATTTAATGAAAAACCCAATATGTGTTTTTTGAGATGCATTTTGTTCACCTTGCAAATGTTTGCCAGATGTAGGAATCTATGTAGAGACCATATGGTATGAAACAAGATAACATCATTCTAATTATTAACAACAACAGTCCAAATGCTGAAATCTTTTTTTAAATCTTCACATGCATTAAGCATTTATTGTTCCAAGCTTGCCTTATCTGTATTGCAGCCGAGAAACTGTAATACATACATTCCTTGGTAAATAAATCATTTGCTGGTGCAGCACATATTTTTATTGTCTTGTTGCAGAAAGATTACCATTGCAGTGAGGGTTTTGCCATTGTTTGGTTTGTGATATAACTCATAAATCCCGAGCTACTCTTCTATACAATACACTATACAAATTAATTTATGGTCATTTATGTTTCCACTTTAACTATTTCTGTTGAGAGGCACGTACAGGATGTTTGGGAAGAGAAAGTCATGTGGAAGAAGTCTAAATAATGATTTTCATACATTTAAATATAGGAGATTATATAGAAAAAGTCTCGCCTATAATGGAATTTCTTTTTTTTTTTTTTTTTACATCCCGACACTTTCATGTGACCATCGGAGTTTTGAAGAAGTTGCCACTTTTGAGGAGCGTTAATATGTGGGTTGTTCATGGAGTATGAGCCTTACTAGGTACAATCCGCAGGAGCTCTCTATTATAAGTGGAGCATGTGCAGACACATTTAGGAATTTATGCCATCCAGACCCTGCTGTTTGCATGTGTTCCACTCTCATGTGATCATCCTTAACCCTATGAGGTACAAATTATCTAATAACAATATCCTTATTCCTAACCCCTCGCTCTCTACCCTGTACATTTATAACATATATTCACCTTTACTTCCCTATATCTCCAAAGAGAATGTGGGTGATAAGTTATCTCTTTAAGCTTGGGGCTGGGTTATGCCATTTGCTCTGTGGATCATCTAGGCAAAGGGTGCATTTTTTCAGGCAGGGACAACTGAGGACCTATATATTCAATGATCAGTTTTTCTTTCTATCACTATCAACTGTCAGATATGGACAGAAGTATATAGTCACACTGAATACTGTCTGATTACTGAGCTTGCTTTTCCACTTAACAATTTGATATTCTATATTCCTATCCAGAGTCATACTAACGATCTATCTGGACAAGCAAGCCTAATTTTATTTTATTTTAATTTCACTTTATTCACAATTTTTTCACCAGTTTGTTCTGCGTACACCTATTTTATTACGACTCCTTTTTATCGAATACTAATAAAAGCTACGTTTTAATTTCCAGACTCCACTGATGTCTATTTAAATTTTGGAGTAGGAGCAACCAGCAAATATGTTAAGGGCAGATACAATGTAACTCAGGATAACTTTTTATAACTAACCCTATTTTTGCCGGGCATTTTCTTTACTAAACAATGAATTAATTTTGCTTTTATAACTGGTTGCTAAAGGCAAGCTAAAATAAGTAAATAAAATACCCAACTCAATGAGCCGCTCAGTTGTCCATTCAACACAAAACTTTTTTTTCTACTTCAGCAAAGAAAGTCAGCTTCCAATCCAACCGGATGTTCTTGATAAAAATATATATGAATACAATTACTAAAACCTGTTATTTTATTTGATAGTGCAACTAAAACACCTATAAGAAGTTTTTAGTTGGGCATTACGACTCTTCCAATTGATGTTTTATCCACATTATCTAATAAAATTACTGGTTTTAGTCATTGTATTTATATATATATATTTTCAAGAATATCCAGTTGGGATTTAATCTGGTTTATTTGCTCTCTTTGCTGAGTTGTCTTTATTTGAGCGACCCACCGCGTTCAGTGTTGTTATGTAGTAACCTTTGTAAATATATATTCTTTTTTTATTTATATCAAATGATGTAAACTAAGTTAAATCCTTTCTGTTGTTTCCACAAATATTACAACAAATTATATTTCTCTCTAGATCAACATTTTAATTGCATCCTTTTCACTTGGCACATGATAAACAAAAAAAAAATTACATCACCTAGAACCTCTATGATCAGTATTTGTATTATGTTTATTATGAATCTTTGAAATTTAAGGAGCACCATTTTAGGCAGGAGGAGGGCCAGGCATTCCAGGCCTCCTTCCAGGCTCAGCCCCAGCCCCAGTCCCATCTGCAAGAGGAGCGGCGACCACAGACAGAGTTCAACAGATGCAAGCCGGAGGTCGGGTGCATGAAACACCACCCCCGGGCCAGCTGGAGTCACCCCTGTGGCAGAAGCATTGGCAGCAGAGTGATGCCAGGGAGATGCGTGCCCAAGATGGTGGCGCCATCAAATCCAGAAGCCCACGCTTACCTTCTCTTCCTGTGAGAGCGGCACTAATTATTGGGGGGGGGGTGAGTACCTGCTACTCAAACTGGCTAGTATAGCTGGTGGAAAATGTAAATGTTCAGGTTATGCTGGTTTCCTAATTGTTAAATAAAGATGTGACCAAGGCCCTTACCCCAAATGACTTGTCCTTGTCCTTATTTTGGGTGGGGGTTGGAGGCCGGCAAGCTCAAGGTCAAAGAAGTCAAGAGAAACTTGCAACTTTTTATTTTATTGTGTAGACTGATCATATTATCCATGTGATCTGTAAAGGAACAGGTTCTTAGTGTGATGAATGAGCTATCCAACTTTTTGTTTTAATAACAGGACGGAAATAAAGATGGAAGCTCTATACGATTTTAGTGTATAATTTATTCACTGGAGTTACAGACAACTTGCCCAGTCAATAGATGAGTCAACATATTTAATGACCCGAATGAACCAAGAATAGCTTCAGCAGGCATGGGATATGTTTCAAACAAGCCTAGGCATAAGACATAGCCAAAGACTAAATAGATACCTTAATTAGCTGGGATAAATGGTAATGATGCCATGTACATCCTCCAGTGAATGATGTAGAGTTCCGTGCTGATGCCTGGGTGATTTTATTCAAGATTCTAAACATCCTTCAGTCTTTAGTGGGCTCCTTCAGAAAGCAATCTATTTCTGTGCAGAGGATTGATTACACAAGGCATACTCAGTCTTTGGATTGCCAATGAAACTAAGTGTTAGCAAGGATCTGTGAAAGTTAATACTCATTAGACTGGCCTGAAATGTTAGTATGCACAGGAGTCGAAGGTTACAGTAATTGTAGGGAGGATATCAATTTGTAATTTGACTTTACACCTATCAAACATAGTGAAGAGCTCCAAAATGTCCCAAAAGGGAAATTGAATAATTTGTCTATAAAACATGCGCAAGGAAGCCAGCAATAAATATGTGCTGCTTTGTAATTGGTCTAGGATGCAGAATGCAAATGGAAAATGAGCAAAATTACGGACTGTAATAGTTAACTTGTTAAATTAACTAAATAATTAATAAAACAGATTTCCAGCTAATCTTATCTTAAACATGAACTTATTTAAACATCTACTAAAGGCAAAATGATGTCACAGATATGTACTCAACTCTTTTTACGCGTCCACAACACAACACACAACATAACAATTTTAATATGTTTCTATGGAAATAGAAATAAATAGCATAGGTGAGTTTTTGCCGTATTTTGTGTGCACACAGAGGATGTTAAACTGTGTTTATATGTTTGGTTTAGAGAACAGTTCCATAAATAATTTTAGATACGTACTGCAACATGTTAGGTAAAAGAAAATAAGCATATCTGTTTTAGCACTGTTTTTCCCCAGCCATCTCTTAAAAAACTGCATATAAAATGTGATACTTATTGCTGTTGCTATAGTAATATTTTATCCTATCTCCATAACAGACCTCACAACTATTCCGCTTGATGTAGGACAGTCCCAATTAATGGACCACAATCCTGCATTCTCAACTTCGGTGACAGCCCCCAGACTTTCCAATGTATCCACAGACTGTCCAATGCATCCACAGACTGTCCAATGCATCCACAGACTGTCCAATGCATCCACAGACTGTCCAATGCATCCACAGACTGTCCAATGCATCCACAGATTTGCCAAAGCATCCACAGACTTGCCAAAGCATCCACAGACTTGCCAAAGCATCCACAGACTGTCCAAAGCATCCCCAGACTTGCCAAAGCATCCCCAGACTTGCCAAAGCATCCCCAGACTTGCCAAAGCATCCCCAGACTTGCCAAAGCATCCCCAGACTTGCCAATTTGTCCCCAAGCTTGCCAATTTGTCCTCAAACTTGCCATGCATCCCAGGCACTCCTGGTGTCTAGTGGGGTAGCCGGAGGATGTCTGTTCGCTTCTCAGTACACACAGACATCCTCATCTGCTGCCCAATATTTACGCTGGGACTTCTGAGATGGAACAAAGGGAGGTTACATGGCCGCAGTGTTCAGTCTCAGAAGCCCTGGTGGAAGTGTTGGGCAGCATCGGAGGATGTCTGTGACGAGGAACTTCATCATATATTTTATTAAAAATTGTGCTTTTTGTCATGAACTGCTCTTCCAATATTTTAATTCTGCTATCTTTCAGGAAAACAGAGGCATAACTTTATGAGTCGGAATAGTTAAACAAACCATCTGCAAAGTAGTTAAAACGACCCCTCTTTGTTGAGGGCATTAAAGATGCAAAAAATAAAAACCTGGTGCCACCTACCAGGAGTAAACCTGACATGTATCTTTCCAAATAGAAATGAGATAACTCTGAGCTCTGCCTCTCAGCTGAGGCAGAGCTTATCTAGCTGCTGAAGCAGGTTGACCCTGACAGCCAATTAACCCGTTAGTGACAAGATATTTTTACCTTGACTTTCCTTTGGTGACAATGGCTGTTTTCACATTTCTGGGGTGTTTGTGTTTAGCTGTAATTTTCTTCTTTCTCACAAACTGTATCCACACAAATTATATGTTGTTTTTATCGTCATAAGAAGGGCTTTCATTAGATTATGTTCATCATATCTTATCATTTACTTTAAAAAAAAAATCATAAAATATGATGAAAAATTAAAAAAAAAAAAAAAAAACACTTTTTCTAACTTTGACCTAAAATGTAATTTACACAAATACAATCAATAAAAAAAGACCCAGTCTTTAGTTTCTAAATGTTGTCCCGAGTTCAGAAATATGCTTTTTTTTTTTTGCAAGTTATGGTTTTTGCCTATATTGACCTTTTGACCGCAACCCGAACCCTAAATTTAACCCCAACACTAAATTTAACTTCAACTCTAACCCTTATGCTAACCCTTAATATATTTTAATTTTAATTTCATTTTAACCCTATCCCTTATGCTAAAAAATATTTAATTTTAACCCTATAGGCTAATCTAACTATAATACCAGTTTTAAGCTAATTAATTCTTTTTTTTTTTTAACATTGCAATCTTACTTGATGCCTCTAGGGGCAGTAAAGCAACATATTCAGAGCACAAGAGGGCAATGCCATATTGACGGAGCATGCTGCACCGTCAAGATGGCACCCACGATCGCTCCGTGGGGCGATCGTCGGTGCACCAGAGAGGACATTTCAGTGCTGGCTATTGCCTCGACATCGAGGCAATAGACCAGCACCATTAAAGTGGTTTTCGTGAGTAAGTAAGTACAATAGCAATGGAAAAAATTTAAAATAAATATTTAATTAATTAAAACTGGTTATATAGTTAGATTAGCCTAAAGTAACATAGTAACATAGTAATTTAGGTTGAAAAAAGACAAAAGTCCATCAAGTTCAACCCTTCTACCTATCATTTCTGCGTTTTGATCCAAAAGAAGGCAAAAAAAAAACCCTAAGGAAGCTTTTTCGACTTTCATTTTTTAGGACACTATAGGAAGAGACATACTTATGGTGCCTATGTTGGTGGTATGCAAAAAAGAAAGGGTCTCTCAGCCATGATACTTCCCAGGAAATAATGACGGTTCATACCATAAAATGGACATGCCAATTTATCCTCATGCTTAGGCCAATGGAGTTTTCACTTGTGCTTCTACATTAGAAGTACAGGTTTAAAAAAAAAAATGGTTAGTGGCTCTTTAAAGTGAACTTCAAATATATTCTAATCCACTTGCACCATTACACTGGTTTATTAAGTATACTGAAGCGTAAAAACTTTAAAAGCAAATAAAAATGAATGTGTAAGATAAATGCATTTACTTTCAGTACACGAGGTAAAGGTTTACAAGAGAGAAAGTAATATTTCGGCATTAATGAAAATTTCTCCTATCTGGTTTTATAAAACATAACGTTCTAAAAAATGTTAAATAAATATTCAAAATGTACTCTTCTAGGTGCAGTAATTGGCAGTCTGACATTTTTAGTCATGTGCCTTAGTCGTTGACTGTTCCAGCCTTTTTTTGCATTATTTGATATCATAGAAATGTAATCAGAATCAAAAAGTACTTGAATATATCCAAATATACAGTGTGCGCCCAGGATCTGAACAATACCATTTTTAAAAGCTTGTTAAAATGCCAAGTATTGCGGGACCTAAATAAATTAAAGGGGTAGTTCCATCTAGTTTATTTTCTGTGTGTTGTACATGCTTTTATTATTTGTGAAATGTATATGTACTGTAATGTAAGGTACAGTTCTCATGTAGTTTTACATTTAAAATAATTGCACAGAAGCCTCTACGATGGTTTCAGGGGTGTGTACTGTGATAGAACAAGAAGAAGGGCTTGAGGACATAGTCAAGACTGTTGCTATAACACAAGCAGGCCTGGACTGTGCCATCTGGCCAACACATCGGCAGCTGCTGGATGCGGCTGCCCAAAAAAAAAATGTTTAAAAAAAAATCATTGCCACCGGATATGACAGTACTTCAGTACTTCATATCCGGTGGCTGTGTTTCCCCCCTCCGTGCAGTAGGGAAGAAGACAGCACCGAGGAGACGGCCGGGGACACGGAGCAGCCAGGAGGAGAGTACTGGAGAAGGGGGGAGGAGGGTGGCATATTGGATATTGCATGTGGTGTATTAATGGGCAAAATAATACTAGCATCGTATTGGGCAAATTGGCTGGGGCATATTAAATGGCAAAATAATACTGGCAAATTATTGGGAAAATTGGCTGTTGCTTACAATTGGCAAAATATTGCTGGCATATTATTGGGCAAAATGGCTGGCATAGCCATCTATAATGCTGGCATATTATTGGGTTCATTGACTATGGCACATTAAATGGCTAAATAATGCTGGCATTCTATTGGGCAAAATGGCTGACATAGACATTTATAATAGTGGCATATTATTGGGCAAATTGGTTGGGGCATATTAAATGGCAACATAATATTGGCATATTATTGGGCAAATTGGCTGGGGCTTACTAAATGGCAAAATAATACTGGCATATTATTGGGCAAATTGGTTGTGGCTTCTTACTGGAAAAATAACACTGGCATATTAATGGCAAAAGTAATACTGGCATATAAATGGCAAAAGTAATACTGACATATTAATGGCAAAATAATACTGACATACTAATAGGCAGATTGGCTGTGGCATATTAATAGCAAAATAACATTGGCATATTAATGGGCAAGCTGTGGCATATTTTAATAGGCAAACTGAATGTTGCATATGTTAATGACAAAGTGAATGTGGCATGTTAATTTGTACCTGACAGTGGCTTATTTTAATTAGCAAAGTGATGCTGTGGCATGTTCTGTGGGGCACAATGACATGTACTATGGAGGAAAGTTACACTGTGGCTTGTTCTGCAGGGGCAGTTCTGTGGGACAAAGTGACACTGTGGAATTTTCTGGGGGGCAAATTGAGCCTGTAGGATGCCAAATTTTGTGGGTACAATATGAGTGCAAGCCAAGTGCTGTGGGTGCAATATAGGTGCATGGCAAGTGCTGTGGGTACTGTATGGTGCTGTGTTAAGTCAAGAAAAAGGGAATAAAAACAAGAAATGCAATTTTAATAACATTTTTATTGCATATACAAATAGTTGAATGTCATATGAAAATAGTTTATAATATCCATTATAGTCTCTAATAGGTCCTGGAGGGGACACTTTGTAACACACTCTCTAAAGGACACTGAGATGACCTTTGCTAGAAAGACCCCCTTCCAAAATATTAATAGCAGTTCTAGCAATCAGGAAAAGATATATGCACTTCTCTTGGTTTGTGCATTCGTTATTTTCTTATTATTTTGCACACTTGTTTGGGTTTTGCACTTTTTTATAACTTATTGCACTTTTGTTCCTTGTGTCTAAAGATTGTATAGGGTATGACTGGAGGCGGGATATGGGTGTGCCTGGAGGCAGGACATGAGTGGGGCTGGTGGCATGTGATTGGGGCCTGGAATGAGGGTCTTGATTTATTTAGCCCAGGGGCCCTGAGGGTTCTCAGTACACCCCTGCATCTCATTATTCGTAGTCCTTGGGGGCCGGCATTACTTACCACATCATACTCCGCCTAAAGGGTGGGCTGAGCAGCGCAATAGTGCCAGAGTCTGCGTGATGTTGAGGCTCTCTGTCTGACGCCACAGTTTGCTGTGTTGTGCATTAGGAAAGCAGGCAGTCTCAGGAGAGGCAAGATGGAGGGAGAGCCAAGACCTGAGCGACCTCAGCAAAGGAAGGTGGGGACAGCAAAGTTCCAAGGGGGCCAATACAAAAAAATAAAATAAAAATGGGCTGCTCAGTCTTAAATACCCAGGCCTATTTTTTGTCCCAGTCCGGGCCTGAACACAAGCAATAATTATTTAGGAAATCCGAAGTGCTAAAGACAAAACTGTAAAAATATACCTGTTTTGTTTTATTTACGTGGTACAGTACCCCGGGTGCCACTAACTAGGGGGGTGCCATGCAGTGCGTCAAATCCGGCGACTGTGTTTCCCTCCTCCGTGCAGGAGGAAAGAATGCACGGAGGAGGCTTCCGTCCGGGAGCAGAGAGCAGCCTTTAGGTAAGTGATGGGGAAGGGGGGGGAGGAGGGTGGCTTGAAACGAGCAGTTGATTACTGGGCATCTGGCTGGCACTATATTACTGGGCATCTGGCTGGCACTATATTACTGGGCTCTGAGTGGCACAATATTACTGGCATCTGGCTGGCACTATTTACTGGACATTCTGGCTGGCACTTTATTACTGGGCTCTGACTGGCACAATATTACTGGGCATCTGGCTGGCACAATATTACTGGGCATCTGGCTGGCACAATATTACTGGGCTCTGACTGGCACAGTATTACTGGGCTCTGGCTGGCACTATATTACTGGGCATCTGGCTGGCACTATATTACTGGGCATCTGGCTGGCACTATATTACTGGGCTCTGAGTGGCACAATATTACTGGGCTCTGAGTGGCACAATATTACTGGGCATCTGGCTGGCACTATATTACTGGGCATCTGGCTGGCACTATATTACTGGGCTCTGAGTGGCACAATATTACTGGCATCTGGCTGGCACCATATTACTGGCATCTGGCTGGCACTATATGACTGGACATCTGCCTGGCACTATATTACTGGGCATCTGGCTGGCACTATTTTACTGGGCATCTGGCTGGCACTTTATTACTGGGCTCTGAGTGGCACTATATTACTAGGCTCTGGCTGGCACTATATTACTAGGCTCTGGCTGGCACTATATGACTGGTCATATGGCTGGCACTATATGACTGGGCTCTGGCTGGCACTATATGACTGGGCTCTGGCTGGCACTATATGACTGGCATCTGACTGGCACAATATTACTGGCATCTGGCTGGCACTGTATTACTGGGCTCTGGCTGGCACTATATTACTGGGCATCTGGCTGGCACAATATTACTGGGCATCTGGCTGGAACTATATTACTGGGCATCTGGCTGGCACTTTATTACTGGGCATCTGGCTGGCACAATATTACTGGGCTCTGACTGGCACAATATTACTGGGCATCTAGCTGGCACTATATTACTGGGCATCTGGCTGGCACAATATTACTGGGCATCTGGCTGGCACAATATTACTGGGCATCTGGCTGGCACAATATTACTGGGCATCTGGCTGGCACAATATTACTGGGATCTGACTGGCACAATATTACTGGGCATCTGGCTGGCACTATATTACTGGGCATCTGGCTGGCACTATATTACTGGGCTCTGAGTGGCACAATATTACTGGGCATCTGGCTGGCACTATATTACTGGGCATCTGGCTGGCACTATATTACTGGGCTCTGACTGGCACACTATTACTGGGCTCTGAGTGGCACTATATTACTGGGCGCTGGCTGGCACTATATTACTGGGCGCTGGCTGGCACTATATTACTGGGCATCTGGCTGGCACAATATTACTAGGCTCTGATTGGCACAATATTACTGGGCTCTGAGTGGTACAATATTACTGGGCTCTGAATGGCACACTATTCCTAGTATCTGACTGGCACAATAGTACTGTGCTCTGAGTGGCACTATATTACTGTGCATCTGGCTGGCACAATATTACTGGGCATCTGGCTGGCACAATATTACTGGGCATCTGGCTGGCACAATGTTACTGGGCATCTGGCTGGCACAATATTACTGGGCATCTGGCTGGCACTATATTACTGGGCATCTGGCTGGCACTATATTACTGGGCATCTGGCTGGCACACTATTACTGGGCATCTGGCTGGCACTTTATTACTGGGCATCTGGCTGGCACAATATTACTGGGCATCTGGCTGGCACTATATTACAGGGCTCTGAGTGGCACTATATTACTGGGCGCTGGCTGGCACTATATTACTGGGTATCTGGCTGGCACTATATTACTGGGCATCTGGCTGGCACAATATTACTGGGCTCTGACTGGCACACTAATACTGGGCTCTGAGTGGCACTATATTACTGGGCGCTGGCTGGCACTATATTACTGGGTATCTGGCTGGCACTATATTACTGGGCGCTGGCTGGCACTATATTACTGGGTATCTGGCTGGCACAATATTACTGGGCATCTGGCTGGCACAATATTACTGGGCTCTGAGTGGCACAATATTACTGGTATCTGACTGGCACAATATTACTGGGCTCTGAATGGCACAATATTACTGGGCTCTGAATGGCACAATATTACTGGGCTCTGAATGGCACACTATTCCTGGTATCTGACTGGCACAATAGTACTGTGCTCTGAGTGGCACAATATTACTGGTATCTGACTGGCACAATATTACTGGGTTCTGAGTGGCATAATTGTACAATTTTCAAACATTGAAAAAATTGTGAATGTTTTCCTAAATTTTTATTATGGGGGGGGGGGGGGGGTGCCACACTCAGGGTCCGCCCCGGGTGCCAAATGCTCTAGGTACGCCCCTGACAGTACTTACCCCCACCGCGAAAACAAAGAATTATAGATATATTTTTGGACACTGTATGTGGAACTGCTCCTTGAAAACATTATCAAAGATGTAAACAGCAAACATGATTGCATTCCACATACTGAAATGTGTTCCTAGTTTATTTTTCTTTAAATAAATACCGTACTTATTTTTGGAACATTACTCTGCTCACATAATCTGCTTGCAAATTCAAATAGCAAAAGAGGAAAATATTTATAAGCTACTGTATTAAAGAACAGAACAAACTAACTATCGAATAAATAATTTAATTGGTGACAGATTCTCAATAACTATGAGTCCATTTCTCGAACAATAACATGTATCATAAAGATTGACCACTCGTGCACATTTCACAGTGCAGTGTTATGGCTTCTATTCAAGCATGTTTTCTGGCAAAATCGATATTAAAAGCAAAAAACTATAATATGTTAGATGTATTGTGTGAAGTTATATGTGTTATTTATATATTGTTTTTAACCCGTTCTGCCAAAAGGACGAATAATGTACCTCTTAACGTATATATTTGTGCCTTTTTTATACATGACATTTGGATTTGGCAGAGGATCTCTGACACTTATGATGCACTGAGATGTGCCTGACTATTTTATACATGGCTAATCACTATTAGGCGCCAATCTTTATTATGCATATCCAGAGTCTGTCCATAGAAAAGGCCTTTTGAAGGAACTATCTTCTGCAAGCCTACCCCATTGTGCACCTCTACCAGCTATTTACCTGATAGCCTAGAACATCTACCAAACATTGCCACTCTTGTTATATGGTTCTCTCGCCCAGAGAAAACATCTTTTCTGTGGACAGACTCGGCAAGAGGACTCCCTTGTTTTGGTGACTGATTATCTGTTTTTTGTTTATTTCTCTCTTGTTGGACTATTGTTTGTTTTGAATTTTATTCACCATATTTAGGTATGTATGGGGTAGCCCTATACCCCACTACTGTACATATTGTAGAAAGTTCATCTGTGACACTTGTGTGATCCTTGAGAATATAAAAAAATTTGCATTTTTTTTGCATAGCTTAAAATTAATGTGTGCAGACCATCTTTTTTCTCTTCTTTACTAGTATCAGTGTGTGAGAGGGTATTTGCACTATATTTTTACTCGAATTGTATATACTGGATTTTTCTAGATGTTAGTTTTTGCTTTTAAAAGAGATGTCATCACTGCTTACTGGATGCCATCATAACAGGTGTCAACGTCAAGGAATCTTGTCTGGCATTTTGGAAAGAAAGTAGTAGAAATTAAGGGTGTTTTGGATCTGATCAAGAGTCAGTTATGTTGATGGGTTGGTCCAAAAACGTGCACGGAGAGAAAGGTTATAAAAAAAAGAATTTTTTTATAACCTAACTCTGACTTGTACTTCTCAAAAACATTGTCCCTTACTTGTTTGGAGAGTTCCTTGGTCTTCATGGCTGTGTTTGGTTAGTGGTGCCTCTTGCTTAGGTGTTGCAGCCTCTGGGGCCTTTCAAAAAAGGTGTGTATATGTAATGACAGATCATGTGACACTTAGATTGCACACAGGTGGACATCATTTCACTAATTATGTGACTTCTGAAGGTAATTGGTTGCACCAGAGCTATTTATGGGCTTCATAACAAAGGGGGTGAATACATACGCACATGCCAATTTTCTGTTTTATAAAAAATAGTTTTATGTATATATTTTTCTCATTTCACTTCACCAACTTAGACTATTGTGTTCTGATCCATCGCATAAAATTCAGATTAATAAAACATAGAACTTAAGGCTGTAATGTAACAAAATAGGTAACAAGTCAAGGGGGGGGGGGGGTGAATACTTTTGCAAGGCTCTGTAGATGGAATTTAATCTTGATTCTGCATATTGGCTGATTATGTATATGTGCATGCATGTGCAGATCTTTAGGACATGTATATGCAATTTCTGTCTAATAATTTTAGTCTAAATTTTCTGTACATGCTTTTTCTTTTGTGTATGTATGTTTGCTGCATTTTGGTTTAATAATGTACCTGCACATGTGTAACTACTATAAACATTGTAATATGTAGTGTGCATTTTGTTATATAAAAATATGCGGTGCATACATGGAGGGTGTAAGCAATATATACATATGGATCATTGTAATAGCTATTTTGTCACTTTAAACATACACAAAGTGTTTTTTCCTGTGTCTTTAACCACCGATGCAGAGCTTGATTGTTTTTATTTGTTTTCACCTGTGGAGTACAAATACCAACCAATAGGAGGATTGGATGGGTGGTCTTCCAAGTGTTTTTATAGCATGCTCTTTTGTATGTCGTTAGTCTATGATTAAGCCTCACGGGCGAAATGCGTGAGACTATGTTTTGGTTCTGTATTGCCTTTTAACCATTTGGAATAAACTTTAAGGATTTTAAAGAGAATTTTGCCTGCTTTCGTCTACTTGCCTGCTTTTGGAGAGGTGCACTGTCTGCTCCACCTTCTTTTTTATGCATTCATATCACGGCAAGGAACGCTGTTCGTTTGGTGCATTCACCTCTGCTGGGATTGCGGAGTTATAATTATTTGGTGTTCAGGCTGCCAGTTCTGGTGGTTGCATCTTTATGTCATAGAAAATTATCCTCAGTATGGCACAAGTGAGCTAAAATTAGTGGGTGGCAACCAAACATATCTCAAATATCGATTCTCTCTCTTTGTGAAACCTTTTTGAATTCAAATGTTATTGCCGCACAAAGAAATACCTATGACAGTACATTTCCAACCCTGGAATAATCAATAACATAGATAACAAGCACAATATGAAATAAAGTCAGGTGCATTCAATTCGTTACATTAATTTGACATGCATAATATCATACTAGCTAATACAAATACTGATTGTACAAATAAATGCCTCACATAATATGTGAACTATATTTCAGGGAATCATCACAGGTCCAGGTCTCCATTGTTATCAAAGGTAGAATGAGCTTATTATATGTGTCCGGGCACTTGGGTGCCTATGTACAAAAAATACCAAAGTTGTACCCAAAATAATCAGGGTTAATCAACAATAAATAGCCGATAAGGCCTAATTCAGGGGGCATAGGCAACACCATTCAATGATAGGTAACTTGAGTGGCCATGGGCCAGAAGTCATCATGGTGCATAATAACATCTCTCAAGTTACTATTTACAAAAAAACAAGAAATAAAGCCATAGGACAAGCATAGGAGAACACAAATGTCTGCAAATACAGTAAAAATAGGTCTAGAAAAGAGAGAAGATAGACGGGAGGAAGAAAGAGCAGAAACAAGAGACAGCGAGGAAAGTGTCCCTCAAGAGAGAGGTACCGAGGGAGGCTGTAAAAAAAAGTGTGCTACAGGATCACCGTCATGGTAGCTGGCCAGATACCGCACACTCAAAAAAGAAAAAAATGAGCAGCAGTAATGCCCGGAGGAAGACGTAGCTCAGGCCACAGACAAGTTCAAAGTTCAACAGTGGAGTAGGTAAAGTTATAAGTTCAGACAAGAACTAGGTGACTACTCCAAGTGGGAGCCAAAATATGGATCTATTGAGTTGTGCTCAAAGTGTTGGGAAGCTCAGGTCCCAGTACAAGAGTGTCTGCCGGTTTCTGAGGGAGTGGTGCGATGCCCAAATCTGCCAAAAATGCTGGTATGTCAGCCGGGGCGTCAATAGATAGCTTATTTTTTACTCTCTCGGCTCACAGTAAGCATTGTGGGGAGACCCCATCGATATTTTGTTCCCTGGGAGCGCAGGTGCACTGTTAATGGGTGCATTAATTTTTACCATGCAAGGATATGAGGCAGCAAGTCTTCGAAAATTTGCAGCAGATCATCTCCATAAGAAAGTTGCGAGTGACAGACAGAAGTAATATCTTGTCTTGTACAGAATTGAGTCATGCGATGATGTGGGGAGGCCTGCAGGCTTTCTGAGCCTTCATGACCCTGAAACCATCCATTATAACCAAAGAATCAGTGGTTGTGTTAGATTTAAAGTATTTCATTAAGCCCTGTAGATACGTATGGAGAGCGGTGTGCCCAACCGTCTCTGGCACTCCTCATACCAATATGTTGGCCTGTCTTGATTTTATTTCAAGCATCAGGGTACATTGTTGGGTACTGTTTAGCTGTTGGGTTAGCAGGCTCATCTGTTGGCTCGTGTCAGCTTGAGTCTTCTGCAGACTCTCAGTAGTAGTCTCCAGTAAGGCAGTCTTAGAATGCAGTGATGCAGCATAGATTGTAGGTCTGAGAAGAGTCTCCGCAGAACACCATGTCACTGAGACTTGATGTCTGCCTCAAGATCAGTAGTCTTGGCGACCTGTGCAAGTTTCCTAGGTGGTGTCAAGTCCTCCAATGATTCGTCGGAGTCAGACCTTGCCTGTGATTGTGAAGGGTTTGCAGTAGGTGCGCTAGGCCGGGAGATGTGTCAGGTCACCCTTTTTATTTTGATGTCCCATGGCATGAGGCATCTTCAGATACTGTTTTTCAACAGTTTTGGGCAGTTTAGCAATCAAAAAAATAGAAGGGTGGAACCCAAACTTTCAACGGGATAATGATACAAAAAAGCACACCTTGTTTCCAATCGGTGGGTCCTCTTACATGTCGGAGTTTTCCATAGGGAAAGACTTAGTAAAACTAACAAAACTTGAAAGAAAAAACTTCAATGACTATTGATGTAGGATCCCATGAAGCGCAATCCTTTATTCCGAGTAGGTTAAAAAGCAGCACATTGTAGAAAAATACAAAAAACAATCGAAACAAGAAAAATAGACAGACTAGCTTGATGCGTTTCATGCCCAGAAGCACATAGTCATAAGCTGACTTTTAGCCATCAAAAGTTTAGCCATCAAAATTAATCTCTTCAGAATGTACGGTATATACTGTACAGCAGGTCTGTCTGTGGCCATAGCTGACTCCGCCCCCTCTTTGCAAAACCTACACGCATCTAAGCACCTCTTTACATGCTTTATTGGATCCAGTAACATTCCCTAGGAAGTGTCTTTATTTTCACCATCCGTGATAGAAACATAGAAACATAGAATGTGTCGGCAGATAATAACCATTCGGTCCATCTAGTCTGCCCAATTATCTCTACTGTCAACTTCCCGACCAAGGCAGGAGTAGGTTCTGTTGCCATGGAAATGTGGAAAATTCCAATGAATGATATTTGCCTATATTTCACTGTAGTGATGTGTGTTATAATCACACTGGCGGACAAATCTGTACAGCGCATTGTTTCCTAATTAAAATTGTGTATTAAAATAGATGTATCATGTTACTGTAGCGATGCTCAAGGTGAGCACTGCCTACATTCTACTTACACGCAAGGAACTTCCGCTTTTGGGCACACCATTCATGATATTGCAAAGTGTCAAGGCATTTTGACAGGGACCCACATGGTTTGTCTCTGCCTGTAAGTCCCTAGCTCCCGATCAGAAGAACAAAGACATTGGTTTGGTGCGTGTCACAAAATGGATTTGAAGATCAACTGTTATGGAGGTTCTTGGAGGGCCCTGGGGGCCAGAAGACTCCCTGTGGACTATGGATTGTGTCTGTTGATATTTTAGTTTGGGGGTACACTTTTTGAGTTTCAACTGGACTTCAAACACAGGCACTCAGGGTTTCAGCCAAGATGTGTACCCTTGGATCCAAACCTTTGTCCCATTCACTGTGTTTTCCCCAGGTTAAGATTGTATCCTATCCTGTAAACCCCTGTAATTATGTCACCTTACCCATTGTCTTTGTGTAAGTAATTCAAAGTGCTGTTGTACAGTGATGTCCCTCAATTAACAAGTTACTATAATTGAATACACTCTTTATGTATCTGAACTTGACACCTTTGTATCCTGAAAGGTGTGAGGCAGGAATTCCTTTGTATGTGCTTTTGTTAAACGTATTATATTGTGTTCATTATGTGTCTTAATGTGTGTTTTGTAATTAGGTGTACTCATTGTATGTATATTCCTATTTGGTTTGCAGCCTGGAGTATAATGTATTCCTAGACCCAGTTAATTTAAGGACCTAGTGGAGAACTATACTTAGTTCCATACCCCACTGCTTGTGGTCCTGTCTGCTATTTGGGTACAAAGAGCGAGATTCCAGGAAAGACTTGCTGGGTGAATGCTGAGCTGTAATCGGGGGCTAAGGAGGTGATTTCACACAACGGACAGAGGGGCTACCAAGCCTGGGTAGCCGTTCGGTTACAGTGTGTTAGTCATTAAGGACCAAAGCACCGTCTGGCGCTTAAGGGGTTTAAACATGAATTTATAAATTCATGATAATCTTGATACATACAAGATGATTTGGCAGAATCTGGAAGACTATTCCTCATATGAGGAGCTCTGAAAGAGAACGCACCTTGACCTGCTTCCTGATTGAATTGAGGGGCAGCTAGTAATTGGTTGAAGCTGGATCTGGGATTGTATGATGTGTGGGGAGTAAGAGTGCGCATGCTGATCAGGTATAGGGAGAGCTTTCCAGAGAAAAGCACAAGGGAGATAGCACAGCTAAGCGGACAGGGGCACATGCATGAGTGTGGGTATGGATAAGTGAGTGTGTTTAGGCATGTATGATTGGTGTCAGTATATCTTACCTCAGTTGCCACTTGATATCCGGGCCAGCAACAGCTTCCATAAGTTTTCCTACCTGCTGTGTGCCTGGGCCTGTTGCTTCCAGGCTTTAGGATGGAGATTGAGGCGATCCTGGCAGCCCTCAAATCTGAAGTGGCACTAGATGGTGGCCAACACCTCCGTGCACAGCTGGCTCGCCTGCAGTCACAGCCAGTTGCTGCGGGTGTGCCCCAACTAGCACCCGGCGCTCGGCATCAGGCGCTGCTGCGTTGCTGGCTCTGAGTGAGTGCACTAATCCTAGGCGTGCACCCACCCACCGGCTATTTTGAGCCCTGGTTCACCTCCTCGGACCCGATGTAGGAGCCTGTAATCACAGGTCCCGTGGCTCCCACCCCCCCCCCCCCCTCCCAGCATGAGAACCAGGAGTGGGGCCGGCGCGCATGTTACATGGGCAGCAGACCAGCGAGACTGGGGTAGGAGTGGCAGTGGTAAGTAGGCCTCAAAGACCCATGCAGAGGGTGCTGGATGCTCTTCCGTTGGGGAGTGGGGGGGGGGGGCGGTATTGACCTCGGATGTTGGTATTTCAAGTTACTTACTGTATGGCACTATGTGTTATGTTATGTATTATTTATGTGTCATTTTATTTACCTAAAGTTTTCGATATATTAATAAATATTTATAGAATTTTACAAATAAAGATATTGGATGTGTTATGCACTATTTATGGCATGTTTTAATAAATGCTGTGGCCTGTTTCATCAAAATTTGGTGTCCGTCTTTATTGGGGTGTTTTGTGGGGTAGACAGTATCTGGTTTTCTGCATCCAAGTTCCCCCTACGTACATACATGCACTAAGCAAGCTAGGTGGAGAGTGTGCCTGGAGGCAAGCGTCAGCCAGTGTAACACAACATTTTACAGTGATAAGTAATATAATCGCACTGGAGAACAAATCGGCACAGCGCATTGTACAGAGTTTCAAGGTTACTGATTTAAATTCTGTAGTTAAACAGATGTATCCTGTAATCCTAAAATATGCTTATCAGGCATGTTTGGGAACTTTTTCCTCCTATACTAGGCGCACACGCATAAATATAAAGTAAATGAATCATTATATAATAAATAGCATCACAATTAAGTCATCTAAGTCCCCTTTGCCACACTGTCTTATAGATAACCCCAAATAATTCAATATTTATTCTACAAACATTAAATAATAACTCATCCCATTTTGAAGTAAAAGTCTCCAGTGTAGTAAGCTGTGTTTATATTGTGTATGTATGTATACCGGTAATTGTGTTCGGGTCGTGATCAGAAAGTGAGCTATGATGTGGGATATGAGATTATCTTCTCATACAAAGTACTGTGTTCTCATAGACTGATATCAGCACAGAGGAATGGCATGTCAGTAATGACATCACTCATAAAACAAAGGCATGCATATATATATATAAACTTGTGTGTATTTATATATATATATATATATATATATATATATATATATATATATATATTCTCTTAAGTATTATGGATGTATATCTTGTTATAGTTATTTCCCCCATATTGTAATCTATATTAAAAAAAAAGTCATCGTTTCTATAACTTGTTATGTCTTTTAAAACACAATAAAAATTATTTGAAGAGTTATGCTATTCCTTTCACATCACACACGAGAGAGACATTCTAATCAACCAACAGAATAACTCTGCTCATAAATCTTACTGTGACTCTACTGTTCAAACCTGACGTCACACAAATTCAATTTAGTAAATCCCTTAGAGGGCCAAACTACTCATCTTTCTGTAGAGAGCAAAATAGTATTTATCTAGTAAAGATCATAGCTTATACATATACATAATGGGGGTTATGTGTACGAACTGCGGCACTGCAAAATGTTGGCAGTTTTCTAAGAAGGCGTAATCGCCGTATGGTATGAAACAAACGCACCCAATTTTTTTTATACACAGGTAACGCCAGCGCAACAAGTGGCGACACAACCCAAATCTCTGTATTTCAGAATTACGCAATTTGTCTGCTTTACACATTGGCGAACGCAGAGATTGCGACAGTATTTGTCGCAATCTGCTTTGCGCAGTGTTTATACATGACCACTATGGGCAAACTATATTCTTCTTATAACTTATTTTTTATCCCTGTTGCATTTTTACTGGTCCACTAATATATAATTTCCTTTTTTTAGTCAGGTAATTTATTATATACAGAGCTTCATGCCAACAGGAAGACCTGTCCTGACTTGAGTACAAATCAGAGCCCAATAGATTTTTGTACAATCAATATCAAGCAAATCCATGACAAATTCAAGGATTTGTCTGTAATTCCATAGAAGTTGCCACAGAAACAGGCTAACTATTAAACAAACCAGTCATCTCTTTGTGAATACGGAATGTATTCCGGTTGAATAGTAACAGAGGAAAGATTGTTCTGTACTATTCTTAGTTCCACTGTATAAACCTTTAGTCTTAAATTAGAGGGGCAGAGATTTAAAAATAATATCAGGAAGTATTACTTTACTGAGAGGGTAGTGGATGTATGGCAAAGCCTTCCAGCAGAAGTGGTAGAGGTAAACAAAGTCAAGGATTTTAAGCATGCGTGGGATAGACACAAGGCTATCCTAGATATAAGATAGGGAACTGGGGACTAATAAAAGTATTTAGAAAATTGAGCAGACTAGATGGACCGAATGGTTATTATCTGCAGAAACCTTCTATGTTTCTAAAGCAATGCACCCATCCCTATCCCCAGTGGCTCCCCGTATAGATGATGTGTCACTTCTTTCCTAAAATCTTGCTTCACACCAAAGCTGCATTATACTGTCACTGACATACATGCATATTCTTACTCTGCGTGCTCAAAGACAGCTTGTGTAACTATGTGTGCGCTAGGAACAGTACTAATCTTGACCATCTTACACTATAATTCATCTCTGTTTTGTGCATACACTCAATTTTATCATGGGTAATAATATAGAATGCAAAAACCTCTGATACGTTCCACAGTATAATTTACTAATCAATGCAGTCTGTAAAAATTACCCCTGAGCAGGAAAGTTGATATATTAGATTAGATTCATTATTTCACATGCCTAAAAATGTGTATTAATTGATAAATAAAAAGTTCATTGTTTGCTTCTTGAATACAAAGCTTTCAGGGGTGACTATTCAAATTACTTGCTGGTAATCTCAGTCAAGTCTGGCTAAAAGTAAATTGTTGGCACACTAAGCATGTTACAGGCTTTAATACCATACAGATATGATACATCCAAAACACATGCATGATTGCACGTTCTACTATTGTGTTTCCCTTGTACAGGGCCTCACACCCCAGATCTTCAAGCTCACTCTAAAAAACTGAATGAATATCTAAGAACAAGGAGAAGAAAATAGAACACAAATTATAAACAAAACCAAATCTGTTCCTCTGTGAAAAGAATATCTAAACATCTTCCAAATATATAAATCCATCAATAAAGGAAATAATACAATCTCTCAGATTCTCTCCCTTTATTCTCGCTAGTACATTAATATACCTTGAAAAAGTAAGATGAAATCCTTGATTGCAGTATAAATGTTAGTGGATACGTGTTTTGATTTGTTTGCTTTTATTTCCTAAACTATAAGCCTCATAGGGTTTGCTGTCAATATTTTGCAAAGCATACTTAAAATATAGTAATAAATATTGTCAGTATATTGCGAAGCATACTTATACCAGCATACTAGCACATCTTCTACTGGCATACTAGCGCATACTGATAAGGTAAAAAAAAAAAAAATACAATTAAGACAACTTGCAGTTGAAACTCAAAGTTTGGTTTCTTCTTTAATTTTGTATTCTACCCTGTCATCCTGATAGTACATTTCTTTTTTATTTATTTGATATGCTCGATTTTCAATTACTTTTCTAAGTATAAACTTTTGATGTCAATCTGGGAACACATTTATCAAGCCCTGCAACGTCTGAATCTTCTCAGTTTCCTTGAGCAAAGACAGCTGCATGCACCATGCATTTATCCCTATGTCAGGAAAAGCACTTCAGGCATATATTTGAAGAGCTATTCAAATAAATAAATTATGCAGGATAAAAAAAAATCCTTCCAAATGGTGTTCGCTGTGACAGAATGGCACAATTATGTAGATGTTCCAGGCAGCATCCCTTGTACTAGCAAAAGACTGTTGATACATCTTGTAGAAACAGTTTCATCAGCATGGTACACAGGGGATACAAATCATATTTCTAGTCCCTAGGGGTCAATTCCTGGTAACTTTGGCTTTCATCCTACTGAGGTTTATAAATTGCACACCATTAAGTTGTGTAGCATTGATATTGCCAAGATGCTGGGTTATTATATACCATTACTGAGAGTAGTAGTAAGAGTAGTGGCTAAATGTTTTTGTTTATAAATTATTTCTATAAGAAATAAAGCAAAGTCCAATATGAGGTGTTTTTTTCAAGCCGTGAGAAAGACCCAACACGGTAGAAAAGTTGCCACTTGTGGTTGAATAAAACACCTCGTGCTGGCCTGCTGGAGTTTGGCTTCTTTCTTATACTATTAAGGGTTTGGTGGAGTCCTGTTACCACCGCTGAGCATTTGTGTGCTGTACGACTTGGTAATTCTTGGAGTAATAATTATTTGTGACTGATTGTAACCATGCACCCTTGTGCAGACTTATCCAGGCTTTTCTGTATCCTTCTTGCTTTGCTTTCTTGTGTATTAATTATGCTTATTCCGGCCTTATCCAGTATTTCTGCCTCTCCCAGTATTCCTGTCCTGCCCTGTATTCCGGTTATGTTTTCCTTTCTGCCTGTCCTTATGTTTCATTCCAGGTTTTCTGATTCTCTCTGCCTTGTCAATTTACTTCTATTTAAACCACACCCATTTCTGTTCAGTCCTTAGTAGTGCAGTCTACAGGTATTTCCTCTGTGTCAATGCCATTTATGTCTTTTAGATTTTATTTGTTTTTGCTTTGCTTATATTATGTCTTAGTTAAGGTCTTGCCTAATGGGGGGTACCTTGATATGGTTGGCAAGCTAACAACTAATTGGCCAATTGGTTAACAAAACCCCCACCTTTACCATCTTTAGTGTTAGGCTAGTTCCTGTATTTATGTTTGTTCCTTTGTATGTGCCTTTTGTGTCCCTTAACCCTGTGCCTTGTATTATTTATACTTCGTTTGGTTTCTGCTTTATATTATGTCTTGCCTATATCCTGTAGCCCTGCACTCTGTATTTCAGTTCTGCTCTCCCTCAGTCACTTTTATGTTTTTTCTCTGCTTAGTTGTCATTAGTTAATTTCCTCTTAAGCCCTGGGACCTGGATACAGCAGCTGCTTCACAGGGCCTGGTTGTGGCTGCAAAAACTTGGGGTCCCAAAGCTCCAGGCGATTGCAGTTACCCAGCACCAGGTCCTGTGTCTCCACCCTGCACCATAGCTCCTGATCTCGGGCACTCAGTGTCCCTTTACCATCCTGGACCCCGAGCGTTACACTGATAGTCCTACATACATTTACAAAAGTCTCAATTATACTACCTCACAGGTTCAAAACATAGCGTTTATATATGTCTACCTCCAAGAATCACAGAATTAAATATGTTTAACTCTTTCCATGCTATTTGTAAACATGATTAAATTAGTCTAAAAAAAGCTAGGGAAGGTACCAAACCTTCGTTAAACCCATTTTTGTACTCTCCTCATTCCCTTCTCATCAAGCAAGCAGTAGTATTTTACAAATCCAAACAGTTTTGACCGGCTCAAAATAGCCCAAAATAGGATAGGTAGTGAGTGTAGTAGTATATTACCTCCAGGTGCTGGAACACAATAGGGTCTACTCAAGGCCCAGGATTAAGCAGGAAACAAACAGGTATTTTACAACTGGATTAATAATCAAACTATGTCATCTAAAATAAATAGCCAATCGGATAAAGGTGTGATTATGCATGAAGAAGTACTGACATTACTATTGTTTATGAGAATGGAATCATTAATAGACAGTTATTTCTGTTTTGCTGTTCTTGAAATACAAGTAAAAGTGTTACATAGTTACAAATTGTATAATACGATCATTATTTGTAATATAAACACACAAGAAGATGCAACATAGGTCAATGGTGTAGACATATAGTAAATGGCAGCATAGCGAAGAAAGAATGCTTACTACAGACGTATGCAATCTAGCCTACAAAGCTCAGTAGAATCCACTGACAGACTCTTTCTAATTACAATCATGCTCTAAAACGTACCAGCTTAAATTGCGTTAAACCTGTTTTCAGATATAGATTAAAATGATTGATCTCTGAGTAAAATGTACTACCGTGTCCTTAAAAAGATCTCCAATGAATTTTAAGTGGTACCTGCTGATTCTCACAGAGGAAACAAAATGTCATGTTTGTTGTTTTCTCTCAGATTTTTAAGGCCTTCAGGCTATTCACTTTATCTCCGAACATTGCAGGTGAAAGACATGTTATATCATGTTTTAAAGAGCAACATGCAGTGTTGTATCTTTAACAAGTCCAACAGGGCCCCGGCCATGGGCAGAACTTGTTAGGGAGTGTTCAAACACCAGAGCCGACCCTGCGTCAAGTGACCCAGGCTGCCCTTTAAGGGGAGCAGCATACCGTTCTGTTTAATTTACAGATTACACCCAACGTTGGCTTTTAATATAGAAATGCTTTAATGAAAGAATCCAAATAAACCACTTTTTTGAGCCCTCTCTGCTTGTATAGCACTATCAGGGGCGGACCTCTTGGGTCAGATCTTTCTTCATCTGACCCAAGATTATAAACAATATGTCTGCCCATTGATACCACTATACAAGCAGAGAGGGCTCAATAAAAAAATTATATTCTATTCTTTTATAAACCCTACAATGGACGAACCAGGTATGTCACACACAAACATGCTGTACATGACAGTTAACGTGAATGGCACATCATTTTTTTACAAGAGCATAGGAAGCAATCAACAGTCAGTGGGTGTTAGCGTAATGCCTTGATATTGCTTAAAGGTAATGCTCATTAACATAAGGGTTATCTCATTAGTAAGTGTTAGTGTTAGTATTAGGGTTTGAGTTACATATGGGTTAGGGTTAGTACCTGGATTAGATTTAGGGTTGGATTAAAAGGTCACTGAAGGTGAAAATGGTTAGGAAAAAACTATATGTTACTTTGAGTTATTGCCCTATAACTTGCAAAAAAAAAATCAGAAAACGGGTAAACATGGCATATTTCTAAATAAATATAATAATCTATTTAGCAGGTTTTCTATTGTAGATGTGTAAAAGATGTTTCATGTAAAAGTTAGAAAAAGGGAATTTGTCAATTTGTCAGCATATTTCATTATTTATTTGACTATAAGACAAGGGTTTTTTTTTTTTTTAGCAAATGGGCTGAGCTTTGTTTTATAATCAGAGATTAAGTAGAGGTCCGATTATAAGACTAAAAACTAGGTATCTATAGGGTTCTTTTTTTGATGATCATTGTCCTTTCGTGACACACTTGTGCCCTTGTACAGATATTTGGTGCATGCACCTGCTGTTTTGTTCACATGCAATATATCCCTGAGCCTTGATACTAGAATGCTCAGCAACACGTGAGTATACCTCTTAAGGGGACCAAACACAATGAATACTACACTATGGGAAGCATGTATAAAAGCGACTCACACACAGATAGTGCCAAATAAAAGGCGTGTGTGTCTATGTATAAAGCAGACACCTGACAAATTTGGGGGGCCTGCATTGCATCCGCTGGTTTGGAAATGTATAAAAATCAGGTGCTGAAAAGTGCCTGATTAGTTTCGGGGTTATCTCTGCCAAACAGTGCATGGTAGAGATCCTCTCATGCACTGAAAAGTGTTCTGATTTGTAAAAGAGTGCAATCACCATTATACATAACAAACGGCTAGTGGATGTTTTTTTACCTCTTGAAGTGAAGGAGTTTTTATATATGACCCCAATATGTTTTATGTTTGTCTCTTTTCTTGCGAAAAGAAGAATATTACCTCTAAGAAAATAAATCTTTCCCATTTTTTTCCGCACCCTTACAAACTTTTGACAATGTTTTCTTTTGGGGTATTGGATGTTGCAGCAAAAAAAATGATAACCTGACATACCATGCAGTCAAACAGAGTGTTACATTTAAGACAGTAAAATTTGAGAAGTATCTACAATACTCTGGAGAAGTGAATTATGTTTTTAGTGTGTTATAGAACTAGTTTTTTACAGACTGTTGATTCTATGCAATAAAAGGATCCAAGTCTATCCACATGCAGAAGTTTCTGTGCTCAAAATGGTACAGTGTTTCAGTATATCCTAACCCAATTTAGTATAAATTCCCCACCTTCAGACTAATTTAAAAATATATATATATATAAAAAAATGTATACATCAACTCAAAAATACAAATGTTATTTATGCATAAGAAATAGTGCGGAAATAATTCCACTCAGTCCCCTTTTGTAATATTTTGCCTGTGTTTTTATTTTTGCAGGAATGCCCCAGTGGGGTTGTTAACGAAGACAATTTTAAAGATATCTACGCCCAGTTCTTTCCACAAGGAGGTGAGCAAACCCTGCGTTTGAATAGCAACAGTTAAAATAGGAAACATGTCTTATTCTGGGAATGGCTCTGTGAACTTCCATCAGGGCTTTGCCCCAGCACAGCTCTCATGTGAGATGGCTCCATTTCTGTAATGCAGCTAACGCTGGTGGAAATATGTAAATAATGCAGGCAGCAGATGTTAAACAGGAACAACATTGGCACTTCTAACAGTGTTGATTTCCTGAGAATGTGCACTTCATATTCTCTAGGCTTTTTGAATAAAGACTGATTGTGGATTTATTTTTTAAATGCAAGAAAACTTGCTGACTATAAAATGTGTTTTGTTTTTTTCTCCTAATGACACTTTTTAATATGTGTTATATTTGCTATGTGTGTGTTGCATATGTTATGCTGTTTGCGCTTTTGTATGCCTTATTTTGCTATGCGTAATGTATATAATATGTTATTTGCAATTTTTTTTAATACATTTTAGATTTGCTATATCTTTTGTGTATATATAGTTGTATAAAATCTCCCGCAAAGTGTCAGGAGTTTTATAAAAAAAAAAAAAAAAGCACAATCACCATTTGTTATGTATAATGGCAATGGCGCTTTTTTTTATAACTCCCAACACTTTGCAGTACGTGAAAGCAGTTCATTAGATACTATTACGTTCATTATATCTTATAATTTACTGGGGGAAAAAAATCATAAAGTATGATGATTTTTTTTTTTATATATATATATTTAATATTTATTCAATTTTACAAAATTAATTATACAAAATAAAAAGGTAACACACATATAACAATGCATATTATACAGCATTTTCCAAATAAAGTGCATCTAATAAACTCCGCATATAATGGTTAATTATCTTGGCTTAGATTTCTTCTTTAAAAATCAACAAAGACCTCGTATACGTACGATATTATCATAAAGTGCATCAATATATCAGGTCCATTGCTATATAAAAGTCGCATATGCCCAGCCATAAAATATACAACATTTACAATTTAAAATGCATCTAATTATCCTATCTCTTGTATTGCGAGAGTTTTCTTGGGTTCAGTTAATATTTTGGAAACGTACATACTCAAACATAAAGCATAAAATTGCGTGATGTACATCATTGCAGTAATTATTATAGGTCCATGGGGACCATGATGAAAAAAAACAAAAAAAAAAAACACTTTTTCTAACTTTAACCTAAAAAATAATTTACACAAATAAATGTAACACTTTGTAATACGTGAAAGCAACACAAATTCCAAAGGCGCTTTTTACCCCCTAATTTTTTATACATGTCGGCGCAAAGAGTGTCAACACAACCTAATCTACGCATTCGCGGTAAATAGCGCAAACTCCTTTATACACTGGGGCACACATCGCTTGCACCAGTATTTAGCACAATCTGTGTGTGCTTCACTTGCCCCCATTATGTGATTTTTGCTATTTTTTGATATGCATTATATTTGCTATGTGTGTTGTATATTTCATGTTATTTGCTATAGTTGTTGTGTATTACAACCATTGCCTCTATTTATGTTTCTTTGTTAGACAACTAGCTGCAATGGTGTATTAAAGGATACCTCAGAAAGCAATTTGTTTTCCTCCAGCTGTGGATGAGCAGCAAATCCCATGATCCTTTGGCAGCCCACAGCATAACAAAGCCAAATGTTTGTCAGTGGGTAGTTTAGAGTGCCGCAGATTGCCTGCCTCACATCTAGAGATGTAAATTCTCAATTGCAACAATAAATAAAGAAATTTTGTCAATATTTACAATTGATGTGACTGTTTAGAATTAATTGCAATATGGACCAACCCAGGTTGAAACAAATCAAGCAATACATAAAATGATACATGTGGACGTACATTGTATTCTCGTCATACAAAGTTAGAAAATGATTGTGGAACATAGCGTTAGACAATGCTCTCTGCTGCCATCTTCTGGTTATTGCTGTGTACAAAGGTCCAATACCTACCTATGCAACAAGTAAGAGGAATTCTCAATAAATGTAACTTGATCAAAAGCTGGACATTTGAATAAAATGCAATAGCAAATTGTGCATGTGTTTCCTGAAGAATTAAACCATCCTGTAAAATATTATATGGATCCAGGACCTAAAAACTCTGATGCACAAGGACACAATACAGATAAAAATATATCAAACCCTAGCAAAATAAATTCTTTTTTTTTATTATTTTAACTCCTTAGTGACAAGACATTTTCACCTTGACTTACCCTTGGTGACAATGGCTGTTTTGACATTTCTAGGGTATTTGTGTTTAGCTGTAATTTTTTTCTTTCTCACACACAGTACCCACACAAATTATATGTTGTTTTTATCGTCATAAGAAGGGATTTCATTGGATACCATTATGTTCATCATATCTTATAATTTACTACAAAAAAAATCATAAAATATGATGGAAATTTTTAAAAAACCCACTTTTTCTAACTTTGACCTAAAATATAATTTACACAAATAAAATCATTAAAAAAGACCCCGTCTAAATAGTTTCTAAATGTTGTCCCGAGTTCAAAAATATGCATGTTTCCATATTTTTCGGTATTTTTTGTCGAGTTATGGGGCAAAAAACAAAAATAGTGTTTTTTTTCCTATATTGACCTTTTGACCCCAACCCGAACCCAAAATTTAACCCTAACACTAAATTTAACCCCAACTCTAATCCTTATTATATCCCTTAATATTTTTTAATTTTAATTTAATTTTAACCCTATCTCTTATGCTAAACATTATTTAATTTTAACCCTATAGGCTAATATAGCTATATAACCTGTTTTTAATTAATTAAATATGTATTTTAAATATTTTCCATTGCAATGCTACTAAACTACCACTAGGGGCAGTCAAGTAGCATATTCAGAGCGACGGAAGTGAAGTTACTTTCACTTCCGAAGCTCAGACCGGCAGAGGGCTTAGCCATATTGACAGAGCAGCATGCTCCGTCAATATGGCTCCCCACGATCGCTGCGTGGGGTGATCGTGGGTGCTCCAAAACAGAAATTTCAGTGCTGGCTATTGCCTCGACATCGAGGCAATAGTCCAGCAACGTTAAAGAGGTTTTCGCGATCGTTGATTCACCGCAGGACGTGCCATGAATGTCCTTTGTCGTTAAGGGAGTTTCTCCCAGGACATGCCTGGCATGTCCTTTGTCGCGAAGGTGTTAATAACTATTAGCCACGATATTTATTGTAGATATTTTACCACAAAAAAAGTATTTGCATGGAGAATCAGAAAATATATTTGAAAAATATTCACAACATAGCAGACTCAATGATTATTAACCCCCTAGTGACAAGACCTTTAGATCCTGTCTTTCCCTGGTGTCAAGGGCTGTTTTGATAATTCTGGTGTGTTTGTGTTTAGCTGTGTTTGTGTTTTCTTGCATACTGTACCCACACAAATTATATGTTGGTTTTTATCATCATAAGAAGGGCTTTCAATAGATACTATTATGTTCATCATATCTTATAATGTACTGCAAAAAAATCTTTAAAAAGGATGAAAAAATAAAAAAAAACACTTTTTCTATCTTTGACCTGAAAAATAATTTACACAAATACAATCATTAAAAAAGACCCCATCTAAATAGCTTCTAAATTTTGTCCTGTGCTCAGAAATATAATTGTTTCCATGTTTTTCTGCAGTTTTTTGCGAGTTATAGGGCAAAAACCTAGAAAAAAAATAGTGCCTCTAGGGGCAGGCAAGCAACAGCATCAGAGCATCAGAAGTGAATTCTTTATCACTTCCAAAGCTCTTCCCACAAGAGGGCAGCAGCCATATTGTAGGAGCATGCTGCTCCTGCAATGTGCCAGAATCAAAATTTAGAAATCGAGGCAATAGAGTAGCAACATCAGAGCGGTTTGATCGTGAAATATTTAAAAGGGGGGGGGGGGCAGTGGTAAAGGAAAAAAGACATCGGAGATAATAGAATATATATAAAGTATAAATTTATTGCGTATCACTAACACAGAATAATAAAATACATATAAAATAAAATAAAAAGTCCAGTGCCACTATGTAGTTTAATATAAAGCTGGTCATATGGACACAAAATATATAGTATGAGTATACATAAAATACACAAAGGGATAATATACATACAAATATAAAATATAAAAGGGTCCTTACTCACTGGTTTTAGTTCACCTGGCTAGGTATTTGAACACTCGCAACAAAATAGTGATATTGCACTAGACACAAACTACACCCCACAGTCATGATCGTGAAAACCGCTCATTCCACCGCAGGAAGTGTCAGGCATGTCCATTGTCGGCAATGGAGTTGCCGGCTGGACGTGCCTGACACATCCATTGTTGTGAAGGGGTTTAAGCAAACATCACACTTTGTGGGGCATTGATGGCCAAAATCATTATCGCATCCATTAAAAAAAATTCTATGTACAGCATGATGTAATGCACTCAGTGAGGTGTGTTTAAACTTAACAGGCAAAAAAAAGGTTTTCTGTGACCGCTAACGGAACCAGGATAATGTAACAGTGTGCTGGTACCACTGTCGTTATGCTTTGGTACCATTTTTATTGAATCACTACTGAATGAAATAAGATATAAAAAAACCAAAAGCATCTTATTTGGGTTAACAGGCCTCATTGCATCAGGATATATGTGTTCAAAAATATTCACAATGTATTGGCACAATTGTAAAAATTCCCACTTAAAATAATAAACGGTAGATTCACAAAACCGAATAAATACTCACACGTTGTTACAAATAATAAATGCATTGTTTTCACTGTGTGATTTAGTACATGACCCCTACAACTTTAGACTCACTGCATGCAAAATATATGTTTATATTGTTTTGTTACTTGTACCCTAAGCAGCCATCCCTCTCGATAACACTTTCTGAAATCATGTATATATATATATATATATATATATATATATATATACAAAGTCCAAATATAAAAATAGAGTCCAAATATAAAAATAGAGTCCAAATATAAAAATAGAGTATGCACTCACAGGTCTTTAGATATCACCGTTTAATATCGAAGATGTCACAAGTCTTTTGTCTTGTGAGCCTGAAATGTCGTTTTTCAACATCTTCGATATTAAGCGGTGATATCTAAAGACCTGTGAGTGCATCCTCTATTTTTATATTTGGACTTTGTATATCTTTGATGTGAGCTGCACCCAGGCACTTGCTAATGAATGACGATTGCTGCGCAGAGTGCTAGTACTTTGGATTGTGTATTTATATATATATATATATATATATATATATATATATATACACACGTCTACTCAATAAAGAGAGAATTGCAGGGCACTGAGATGGGAATTTCCAACTGTTTTTACCTAATACTTAATCCATTTGGTGATTAGCATTATTAGAATTAGAATTAGAATTAAATAAAATCATCTCATATTAATTATCACTATTTTTGTGAAATTAAAAACTAGTAAATTATGAGTATTTATAGAAAACAAAGAAAACCAACTTGAAGAAGTGTAATGACAGACGTAGTAAGTTTAGATCAATATGTTGTAGTCATTTTACTACTCCAAAAGACCTTAACACTGTCACATAGCTAATTTACAATATCTTTTGTTTCAATTGTAGATGCTTCGACGTACGCACACTTTCTGTTTAATGCCTTTGACACAGACCACAATGGATCTGTTAGTTTTGAGGTAGGTAATGTAATATTTGACTCATTATTATGCAAGCTTATATTAAACAATATATATTATTGACTTGTTTTCAGTTCTAAAGGTTTTCAACAATATCTTTTGTCATTGTTGGGTGAACAAAATGTTGCTTTTTAATGTGTCACAAACTTTGTTTTACTTCGCTGTTCATTACTTTGCAGCCATAATTTGTCAGTATATCATATCATCTTTGCTCATTTTAAAGACAATAGAAAGGAGCAATACCATAGTAAACACACATAGAAAAAGTTTATGATATGGCAAATGGTTATGGAATGAAAATGAGCATAATAGCTATGTCATGTATCTTTGAAAATGTGTTAGATAGTTTGGGGAAATATTTATTGTTTTTCTTTTTTTTTTTCTCTCTCTGTGAAGGTCTGCACCATGGGAGGCATGTAGAAACACGGCACACACGCCGATTGCACCAAATTAACGGCACAATCGTCATGGGCGCCAATATTTTAAGCCAACTCACAGGAGTCTGTGTTATCTACAACAAATGCATAGATTTAGGTTGTGTTGGCACTTGTTGCACCAGCGCAGACCATGTATTAAAAAACAGGCTTTGAAAAGCACCTGATTTTACGTCAGGTTAGCCTCAGCCAAACACTGTTTGATGGAGGTCCCTCTCTCCCTCACTGCAAAGTGTCTGGAATTGTAAAGAAGCGCCATCACCGTTATACTTATCAAATGGCGATCACATTTTTTTTATAAACTCCTGACACTTTGCAGTGTGGGAGTTTTTATACATGTCCCCCAATGTGTCAAGCTATAACATTGTGGTGGGTTGCTAGGTTGCTGGTTAGTGTGTTCATAAAGGGGGCATGTTAGACAGGCAACAGGGGTGGGCTAGCAACTTTTGGCCTGCGGGGTCAGTTTAGATAAAAAACCTTGGTTCGAATATCTCCTACTGAAAGTAATGGGAGGCAAAATGATCAAAGCTGTTTTTGAGAGTTTGACTTAGTCTCAAAATGAAAGTCAACCTCCAAAGCTGAATATTAGTGAATAGACCCATAAAGGAAAAGGTAATATTCTGGTAACAAAATAAAGGAACTGTATTATTTTAGTCATGAACAGAAGCCTCTCAAGATTCGGTTTGTTTACACCAGAAACGAAACTCCTTTGAGCCGATCTGAAAACAAAACCCAGTGTTTTCCAGCACTTTCCGAGCATGTTGAACTCTGCTATATGCCCACATTTGAGTTGCTGACAATGCCGTAAGCTGGGGGACTATTATACTTATCAAAACAATTTTCAATCTTGCCATTATTGCTCCCTCAAGCTTTGGTCTGTGTGGACAAAGAGGAACAATGATTGTTCCTCTAGCTTCAGATTTCTTACATGATTTTAAAACAATAAAGCCACCTGTGCCTCAAAACATTTTAATTATATCAAGGCAAACCAAGTGAGAGTTTAAGTTATTTAATCTATTCCAATGCAGTGGAGACACAGGTAGTAAAGAGATGTAAAAATAATGTGATATGAATTGAAGGATCCACAGCCTCATCATCTTAGAGACAATTTAAGCCCTTATTTGTCTTAGAAAATGTACATTGTTTTTATACATCCAGCTCCATCTGTTCAAGACGCATCTTGTTATATGAGTGGACACTTGGGATTTGAGAGCAAACACTGAAAAGAAAAAGATTCTCCCAAATGTTTTTTTATCACTGACATCATTCTTTTTTTTTTTGTGTTTTGAACACTCTTTCCTTTTTTTTTTTTTTATTTCAAAGTAGTTTGAAAATATTTAGCGTTTTCTCAGACTGGAAAGAGGAGTTGGTTTAATTGGTTATTTCCCATCAAGGTCTGGATCTCTAGCTTCCGTTATTCATTAGTTATAAGATGATCACAATTGCAGTCACAACGTGCTGCTCTATAGACTTGAACATAGGACTTTCATGGAATTGACAAGGCAGTTCCAAAATTAGGGCCAAAGTAGCCAAGTAGCCAATCCCTTGTAATTCCCTTTCATGGAAAAATCCCTATAATACTTTGTTTAATCAATATATATGTCTTTGAAATAATCAATTTCCTTACCTTTCTCTGCTCTCTAATTAATTAATTTAATATTTGGATAATACAGTCTACATAGCTACACATGTAGTATGATGTTGTACTATGTGCAGGGCCGGCCTTTGAGGTGTGCGACCTGTGTGACCGCACACCCCAGAGGGCGACCGTCACTTTAAAAAAAAAAGTTTGCCGCTAGAGGCACTGGCTGGGGTAATCCGAAGATCTCCCTTCACCAGCCCTCTGCATGGCTGCACAGGAGGATCCTGGGGGGAGGGGAGGGGGGGGACCTCAGCGGGTGAGAGGTGAAGGAGAGATGAGGAGGGGGAGAGAACAGAGATGGAGAGGAGGGGATATAACAAAGATGGGGGAGGAGGCTAGAGAGAACAGAGATGGGGAGGAGGGGTAGAGAGAACAGATATGGGGAGGAGGGGTAGAGAGAACAGATATGGGAGGTAAAGAGAACAGAGGAGGGGGAGAGAGAGAACAGAGATGGGGAGGAGGGGGAGAGAGAGAACAGAGATGGGGAGGAGGGTGAGAGGGAACATATATGGGGAGGAGGGTGAGAGGGAACATATATGGGGGAGAGAGAAAATTTAAGGGGGTGAAGAGGGAGAGAGAACAGGTATTAGGTGTAGGGGGAGAGGGAAATATATATGGGGAGGGGAAGGCGAGGGAAGGAGAGATATGGGGAGAAGGAAAGAAGTATGAGGAGAGGAAGGAGAGGGGAAGAGATATGGGGGAGGACAGATTTTGGGGGAGGATGAGAGACAGACAGACATGGGGTGTGGGAAGAGGAGAGACATAAATGGGAAGGGAGAGAAATATAAAATGGGGGGGTGAAGAAAGACAGACATGGCAAGAAAGAGGAAAGGGACAAACATGGGAAGGCAAAGAGATATACATGAATGAAGAAGAGACAGACAGACAGACAGACAGAATGAGGGTAGAGAGGAGGGGGGTGCCACGGGGGTGGCCTGCACAGGGGGCCAGAACACTTAAGGCCGGCCCTGACTATGTTTCCTTTAATGAATGTATTTTTCTAAATGTTCTGATTTTGAAGTCACTATAGTTGGAGATGCAGATTTTGAGTAGTGGAGTGCATCCATTGTAATATATTGCAAACAAGCCAGCTCACCATATGTTGTTTCTGTGATCTCATATTATTTTGCATTGTAGATTAATTTATCATAATCCCTAGTTACATTTCTATCTGTGTGTATGCTACATTTATCTATATGAAATAAAAAATATATAAAATAGTTTCCTTCTTTGTAAAGTTATATATTTACTTTAAAAAAAATCATTGTGGGGTCAATTTGCTAAGCTTTAAATAGTGCAAAGTTGATAGCTGAGCTACAATAATTTGTAAAATAGAAAATATAACTTGGTTAAAAAATGTTCTTCAATTTAATGAAATTAAAATATTGCATCAAGTGTAGACATTTGAATTAGATTGTCTTTAAAGAATACATATAAATCAAGTACATTATTGAGCATTCTGTGCCCCATACAGGTCTATCAGGGGCAAACACATTGTGTAGACTCTTTGGTCAGATTTTTACTCACCTTGGGTCAGCTGAAGGAAGATCCCTGACCCAAGATTCTGATCTGGCATAAATGCTGCCTGAGTTATAGAGCACATTGTTTGTATTATTTCCTTAAAGTATTTTTTGCTACTGTTGTCTATTAACAATTCATGACAAACTAATCATACTCCAATATCTCGTGCAGTCTGCTCAGTCACAATGACATTTGTTTAATTATAGTTAAACTTATACAAATTTGAGGATTTGTGTTTGCTTCTGTAAGGTGCAAACACATTAACATACCAACTCTTGTGGACGTTGTGACACGTTGTGACAATTGCGGTGATTGGGGAAGAGAGGCTCTTCTGGTATCTGTATTTAATGTCTCTGGTATCCGCATTTAATATCTTTTTTTTTCTTTTTCTCTCTTTTTCTGTATATAATGATATACTTAATCTGCCTCTTGATGGTTCTCTTGTCCTTCCCCCTTCCCTGCATCCCCACTTGGTGGGGGGTGCGGGGGGGGGGGGGGTAATGGCGAGTGAGCATCAAGATAGATCAGTTACTTACATGGAAGAGACGACCCTCTGGGGGTAGGCTGTTTGCACAATCTATATGCAGTATTATTTTCAGAAAATAGCCCATATAAGGTTTAACTATTAAACTAGAATAATTAGGAAGAACATCATAGCATCCCGGAGAGCAAAATAACTGCTCCCCTTACTGCTCTCCCTAAATCGAGCTAAAGCTCATATTGGAGCAAAGTATAAACTAGTGTGTAGAATATCCCTTATACTGGGACAGGATGGTATCTGATCCTGATCAGGATCAGAACACTACATCTGGTATGAACGTGATGGATGAATGTAACCCCAGGACCAGTGACAAAACCTATAATCAGCCTACCCATGGTAATTAAGTTCTGTACCATAAATGCCCAGGGAATGAACTCTCCATACAAAAGGAAAATCTTCATGGAAATGCTGAATCATGATAAAATTGATGTTGCCTTTGTACAGGAAACACATTGGGTGAAAACGGTTAAAAAAATGATTTATAGTAGGAAATATTCACATATTTATACATCTAATTATCACATTAAAAAAAAAAGTCGAGGAGTTATGACTATAATAAAAGATACACTGGCACCAGAAATAATACATAAAACTATAGATAAACACGGTAGATATATTATATTAGTTTGTAAGTTAAATAATAATCTATATACTCTTGTAAATGTTTATGCTCCGAATGAAAATGCTTTGATATTTTTGGGAAGATTATGGACACAGGTGGAAAAAGTAATACAAGGGCAAGTTATTTTTGGAGGAGACTTCAATATGATCTCTGATGTAGATTTGGATAGGAAGCTCCAGTTGGGGAAAAAACCAAATCACAGACAATTAAATTCAGCAAGAAAGTCTGGAGAGTTAATTACCAAAAACAACCTAATAGAAGTATGGAGGGCATTAAACCCTATGTCAAGAGATCATACCCACTTCTCAATACCACATAATTCATACTCCCGTATTGACCTGTTCCTGGTCGGCAGAGACTCATTCGGAAGGGAAATAAAATGTGAAATTGGCGCTGCTTCCTGGTCTGATCACTCACCCGTTTTTATGATAATAGAAGAAGGACCGGATATAAAAAAAAAAACTTTTTGTTGGAAACTGAATGAGCCTTTGCTGATGCAGGAGTGGGTCAAAAAACAGATACAAATAGACTTAAAATTTTTTTTGCTGAAAACGAAAGCGATGAAATTTCTAGATCAACGTTATGGTGCTCATTAAAAGCAGTAATACGGGGAAGCTTAATTAAAATAGGAGCTGTAGAGAAAAGAAAACAAGGTAGGACCTACCAACAGCTACAAGTAGAACTCTACAATTTAGAAAACTTGCACAAACAAACCCTGAATGGAGATATACTAGAAAAGATACAAGAAATAAAAGAAAAAATTAAACAAAGCGCCATTGAAAGGACAAATAAAAACTTACTATTCCTAAAACAGAAGTGGTATTTGAGAGGGAATAAAGCAGATAAACTCCTCTCAAACCTCCTAAAAAAACAGAGGTCAAGGAACATAATAAATAAAATTATATATAAGGGGGAAACGTTGTTAGACCCAGAAAAAATAGGTGATGCTTTTATAGAATTTTATCAGGAACTCTACCATCTAAATAAAAATAACTCAAACATCTCTAAAGAAGAGGAAAGTGGCAGAGTCCTAAAATATCTAGACAAACTAAAACTTCCAAAAATAACACTAGAAGAACAGGAAATATTGAACGCCCAATTCACAAAGATCGAAATAAGAGATATAATAGGAAATCTCAAAAGGAATAAAGCTCCAGGCCCTGATGGGTTTTCAAATCTATTCTATGTAACCTTTGAGGAAGAAATCACACCCTGTCTTTTGGGACTGTTTGAGGAGATAAAAATTAATAAGGAGATGACCAGAGAACTGATTAGCGCAAATATCAGCCCCATACTAAAGGAAGGGAAAAATAAAACAGAAATAAAAAACTATAGGCCAATCTCACTTATTAATACGGATGTAAAGATCTATTCAGCAGTTCTGGCGGGCAGATTAAAAAAAATAATCCATCGATTGATCCATGAAGATCAATCTGGATTTATCCCAACAAGATCAGCAACTGATAATATTAGACGTAACTTGGATGCTTTATTCTTGGAGCGGGCTCGGGGTGGGCAAGTGCTGGCTCTGTCGTTAGATGCTGAGAAAGCCTTCGACAGGGTCAGCTGGACCTACCTCGAGCTCGCTCTGAGATCTTTTGGTTTTGAGGGTCCATTTCTAGATGCGGTTTGGGCCCTCTATAGAAACCCTTGTGCTAGGATTATGGAATCAGGTATAACCTCCTCATGGTTTGATATTTATAACGGCACCCGACAGGGTTGTCCGTTGGCCCCCTTACTATACGTGATATCACTGGAACCACTGGCACAAAGTATAAGGGACAACCCAGATATTCCGGGAGTTAGATTTCAAGGAGAAGAATTCAAAATATCATTATTTGCAGATGATGTTATGTTGACACTGGGAAATCCAAAAGTATCAATAGAGCATCTAATGAAGGAGATTGATCGGTTTTCAAGTATTTCCTACTATAAGCTGAATATAGCAAAATGTCAAGCCATGATGTGTGGTTATACCAATCCTGGTCTGGACGAGATAAAAAAAAAATATGGCTTTATATGGAAAGAGGATTATATAGAATATCTGGGGATTAAAATATCATCAGACCCTCATAAATTAATTATGATCAACTACCTCCCATTACTGAAAGAAATAGCAGAAAGTCTTAACCAATGGAGGAAGTTACACACATCATGGCTTGGCAGGATTAATGTTTTAAACTACTATGCTCTCCCACGATTATACTTTTTACTCCGTTCAATCCCTATGAAGGTGGAGCATGGTATTCTGAAACGGTATCAAACCAAATTTAATGAATATGTGTGGAGGGGTAGAACATCAAGAGTAGCCTTCAAGATAATATCTAGAACACAGAATCAAGGAGGAATCAGAATGCCAAATATAATCCAAATACACGACATAGCGATGCTCACACATCTAGCTAAATGGACTCATACAGATATAAAAAGACATCCTTGGATGTTAATGGAACAACTTGGATCAATACTGGTAGACAACCTATTCATTACAAATAAAAACATAAAACAGATAGAGAGTCCAATAGTAAACGATCTGTGCTCTATATGGAAAAAAATAAGGAAAAAATATATCTCTACATATAATACAAATAGATTCCTCTCAATAGATGAAATGGAACGCAGGATTAAGGATATTGACTTAAAAGCATGGAAGAAGGCGGGAATAAAAACAATTAATCAGATAGCCGGGGAGGGCAGAATCCAGCAGTTCTCAGACATATCCAGTAGATTTGCCTTACGCCCAGGAGAAATATACTCATATTTGAGAATAAAACACTTTTTTGAGAAGGAAATAGCGCCCCTACCACATAAAAGCAATATCGATATGGATGACTTCTTTAAGGCAGCATGGAAAAAGAAGTGGGGTAAAAGAGCACATGATGCCATAAATAATGCGGAGGATTTTTCTACCCTCCCAATAATAAAAAAATGGGAAAAAGAACTAAATATTACCTGTGAAGATAAAGAATGGTATAAAGCAATACAGACAACTAGAAGATCTACTCATTCTTTAAATCTTCTGGAAACATTCTATAAAACATTATATAGGTGGCACCTACCACCGGTAAGACTAAAGAAAATGTACTCGGATTATGATGAGAACTGCTGGAGATGTCCTAATAAAAGGGGAACACTAGCCCACCAATGGTGGGAATGTCACTTTGTAAATACTTTTTGGAAAGCAGTATCTTTACTTGCCTCAGATACTCTTGGTATTGAGATCCCATGCAAACCATCTCTAATGCTATTCCACCTAGAACTGGAAAGTTGGCAGGTAGATAAGAGAACACTATTGGTACAAATTCTTATGGCTGCCAAAATGATTATTACTAGATCTTGGAAAGGGATGGGAAACTTGGATATGCTTAAACTAGTGGAACAACTTGATTACCAATCTTCGATGGAAAAAGGCTATTATTTAAACAATACCAACAAAATTGAAAAATATAAAAAAATCTGGTCACCCTGGTTGGATAGAAATGACGATAGTAAAAACAGTAGAGAATAAGATAGAAAATAATAAAATCACTGGTCCTGGGGGGGGGGGGGGGGGGGAGTGAAAGAGAATGATTGAGTGTATAAGAATATAAATGAATACTGTTTGCAAAAAAAAAAAAAAGTGTCTAAAGGGAAATATAAATGGAGAGAGGCCTCAAAGGTGTAAGATAAGTAGTGTAACATAAATAAAAATGAAATTAATAAGATAGGTAAAACACCTTAGAAATCGATATTTGTGACCTCATATTTTCGATATGAATTGTATATTTATTTGTGTTATTCACAAATTGATGTTAATATGAAATGATAATTTACATGTCTCTTTTTGATACTTTAATAAAAAATAAAAAAATTTAAAAAAAACATACCAACTCTGAACAATGCTTACATCCCATGACCCAACTGCAGATCTAATCAACTTCTTCCAAACACCTTTGTGGTTTCTCAACACAATAAAAAAAATGCATAAATTACAACTCAACTTTTTTCCACTTGTGCTTCTATCATTCTTAGATTCTTAGATGCACAAGTAAAGAATTCATTGTCCCTAGTATGAGGATAAACTAGCATCAACTTTTTATATACTTCCTGCTATCACAAGGTGTAAGGTTTGGTATAGGAGGTCAGGATACGGGTACAGGAATATAGGTATAGAGTGTAAGGTACTCACCAGGATACGATAATATACAACAGAGAGGAGCAGTTTAGTAATCCACAAGGTACTGCAGTAGTTCAGCAAGGAGGATACAGCAGAGAGGAGCAGTTTAGTAATCCACAAGGTACTGCAGTAGTTCAGCAAGGAGGTGGTTAATACACAGCATACAACAGCAAGAGTAGTTAGAAATCCGAGGTCAGGGGCATAGGCAGGCAGGTAATCGGTAAAACAATCCAGGTCAAGGGTATAGGCAGGCAGGTAGTCCAGTGATACAGTCCAGGTCAAGGGTATAGGCAGGCAGGTAGTCCAGTAATACAATCCAGGGTCGGGTAGGAGAAGGCAGGGAACAACAATAGACAATCCGGGTCGGTAACGGGGAGACAGAAAGGCAGGTACGCAATATAGGCAGTACATGAGCAAGAATCACCAAGCACAGTATTCAGCTTGGTGATTCCTTTTAAACTTCGCGCCTGGTGACGTCATGACGCGCGTGCCGGCTTGGATGATGCTGCAGAGAGGAGGGGCGCGTGCACCGTCGTTGGTGACGCGCGCTGGAAGAGAAGCCGCCGATACAGAGCACAGGTCCCCTGCTACTCCGTGACATCCAGCGAGGACTGGGTACTCCGGAGAGGAGCTGCGCGGCGGGACCTGACAGATCCCCCTCCCAAGGCGGGACCTCCGGGCCCGTGAAGGACAAGGTCTGGATGGGTGTAAGGCATGAAAGGCACGAACCAGATCACTCGCATGGACTTCTTTGGCTGGTTCCCATGAGCGATCAGCAGAATCGTATCCTTTCCAATGCACCAAGTATTGCAATTGACCTCTATGGAGTCTAGAATCCAGGATCTCTTCCACTTCATATTCTTCGATTCCATTAACAAGAATCGGAGCAGGAGGCCGAACACATCTGTCAGGATAAGGATTGGGTAACCAGGGTTTGAGAAGCGAGGAATGAAAGACAGGGTGGACTCGTATGGAGGAGGGAAGTTGCAATTTCACAGCCAGAGGCCCGATAAGTTCCAGAATAGAGAAAGGACCAATGAACCTAGGGCCCAATTTGCGGGTAGGACAGGACAATTTCAGATGTTTAGTAGAGAGCCACACTTTATCACCTACATGATAGGAAGGAGCCGGGGAACGGTGACGATCAGCAAAGAACTTGTACTGTAGTTGAGCACGACGTAAGGTGGTACGAATCATGGAGTAAGTACTGACAAGGTTACGCACATGAACATCCGCAGAAGGAACGAGACCAGTCATAGGAGAACCAGGGAGCATGGAGGGATGGAACCCGTAACTGGCAAAAAATGGGGACATTTTCAAGGAGCAATGGATATGATTGTTGTATGCAAATTCAGCTAATGGTAGATAGGAGGCCCAATTGTCTTGTAAGTGAGTAGAGAAGCACCGTAAGTATTGTTCAACTGTTTGATTTGTTCTCTCTGTTTGTCCATTGCTCTGTGGGTGGAATGCGGTGGAAAGAGAACGATGGATATGCAACCCTTTGCAAAATGCCTTCCAGAAACGAGAGGTAAATTGTGACCCTCGGTCAGAAACAATGTTCTCAGGGAGTCCATGGAGTCTGAAGATTTCACGAATAAAAAGTTCTGCTGTCTCAGTAGCGGAAGGAAGTTTGATTGAAGGGATAAAATGAGCGGTCTTTGTGAATCGATCAACAACAACCATAAGGGTGGTATAACGTTGTGACGGTGGGAGATCGGTGATAAAATCCATGGAAACATCAGTCCAGGGTCTGGAAGGAATGGGGAGAGGCTGCAGGAGGCCGGCAGGACGGATATGGGTCTCCTTGGAACGGGCGCAGATGGGACAGGAGTTGACGAAATTCATCACATCTTTTATCAAGGATGGCCACCAAAAGGTGCGCAGGATAAGGTCCTTGGTTTGTCGGATTCCTCCATGCCCTGCTGTCGGGGTATCGTGGAATGTTTTGAGAATGAGAGGACGAACTTCAGACGGAACGTATATTTTATCTTTGTGATAGTATAATCCTTGTCTCAGTTGTAACAGAGGTAGTGGAGGCGATGTCAAGGTAGAGGAATGGGTTCGTAGAGTGTCCCAGACGGATTGAGTCATTGCCAAAAAATGGTTAGGTTGTAAGATAGTGTGGTTGTTTGACGGTACTGCATCTTCTTGTTCCGTCATTCTCGATAGTGCATCCGCCTTCCCATTGCGTGAGCCAGGCCGAAAGGTAATGTGTAGTTGGAATCGAACAAAGAATAAGGCCCATCGGGCTTGACGAGGTTGGAGGCGTTTAGCCGTTTTCAGATATTCTAAGTTCTTATGATCAGTGTAAACCGTGATAGGGTATGTCGCTCCCTCCAGTAGATGAAGCCATTCCTCCAATGCGAGTTTTATCGCTAATAATTCTCGTTCTCCCACATCGTAATTACGTTCAGCACTGGATAGTGTTCTAGAGAAGAAGGCAACTGGATGTAGACGACTGTCATAGTTCTGCCGTTGCGATAGTATTGCCCCAACAGCAGTATCGGAAGCATCAACTTCCAAGGTGTAGGCGGTAGAAGGGTCAGGAAGAGCCAGGACGGGAGCCGTGGTAAATCTCGACTTTAGGGTATCGAAGGCGTCTTGGGCAGCCATTGTCCATTCAAACCTGCTATTTTTTGAAGTGAGGATGGAGATAGGTTGTACAAGTTTGGAGAAATTCCGGACGAATTTCCTATAAAAATTTGCAAATCCAACAAATCTCTGGACGGCTCTCCTGTCAGTGGGTATGGGCCATTGGAGAATAGCATCCACTTTCTTTGGATCCATTCGGATATTATTGGGGGATAGTATAAAGCCCAGAAATTCTACAGTTGTAGTTTCGAAAATACATTTTTCCAACTTAGCGTACAGTTTGTGTTGACGGAGACGTGATAATACAGTCTGTACATGATGGCGATGCTGGGGTAGGGACGAGGAGTAGATGAGAATGTCGTCCAGATAGACAATCACAAATTGATCCAAAATGTCATGAAATATATCATTAATGAAGTGCTGAAAGGTGGCGGGTGCGTTACAAAGGCCGAAGGGCATGACTTGATACTCGAAGTGACCATAGCGAGATCTGAAGGCGGTTTTCCATTCATCCCCTTTGCGGATTCTTACCAGATTGTACGCTCCCCTGAGATCGATTTTAGTGAATATTTGTGCCGTACGTAAACGATCCATCAATTCAGATATGAGAGGAAGGGGATATCTGTTCTTCGTAGTTATCTTATTCAGTTCCCGGTAGTCAATGCAAGGCCTCAATCCACCATCTTTCTTTTTGACGAAGAATATTCCTGCTCCGGCTGGGGAGGACGAAGGTCTGATAAAACCTTTTGCCAAATTCTCATCAATATAAGCCTTGAGTGATGAGAGTTCTGGTTCTGCCAAAGGATAAATTCTTCCAAACGGTATGGAGGCGCCGGGAAGTAACTCGATCGGGCAATCATAACTCCGATGAGGTGGTAGAATGTCAGCCTTTTTCTTTTCAAAAACATCACAGAACTGTAGATAACTTGCCGGTAGTCCAGAAGGTGTCTGGTTATCTTGGGTAACACATAACGTAGCTTCAGGGAGGCATCTGGTGGTACAATACGTGGACGAAAAGACGAAGGTTCCGGTCTCCCAGTTTATGACAGGATTATGAGATCGAAGCCAAGGGAGTCCCAGGATGACTGGAAAAATAGGTGTGGGTACCACGTCAAATTGGAGCCATTCTTTATGATTGTCCCCGATGGTAACGATGAGGGGAACGGTTTCGTGAGTGATAGGTCCTGTTTTCAAGGGACTACCATCCACTAATTGTATCTGCAATGGTTGGGGTTTTAGCCGGAGAGGAAGGGACAGGGTCTTGGCTAGTTCACCATCAATGAAGCAACCGCTGGCCCCAGAGTCAATCATTGCTGATACCATGATAGGGTTGTTAGTCCACTGTAGGGAGAGAGAGATGGATAAATGGGGTGTACGTACAGCAGGGCATTTCTGGTCTATTTGTATGGACTTACCCTGTGGTAGGCGTCGTCTGGCTCGGCACTCCTTATACATATGGCCTGCTCTGCCACAATATAGACACAAATTCTGGGCCCTACGCCTTGCTTTTTCTTCAGGAGATAAGGGGCCTCTCGTCAACCCAATTTGCATGGGTTCCTCCGTAGTAGAAGAAGATTGAGACGGCTCAGTGGGGAAGAAATGTGGAGAACTAGAGGTAGGTAAAGAGGAATGCCTCTCTGCTCTTCTTTCTCTCAGTCTTCTGTCTATCTGAGTTACTTGTCTGGTTAAGGCATCCAGAGAGGTGGGTATTCCGACACGTGCTAGTTCATCCTTTAAGGCATCCGAAAGTCCCAAACGGAATTGATCTAATAATGCAGATTCATTCCAGGTTGTTTCTAAAGCAATTCTTCTGAATTCGGTTATGTACTCTTCCACGGGTCGTCGACCCTGACGAAGGGTTCGTATAGTGGTGGTAGCTGATGAAACTCTAAAAGGATCTTCATAGAGGGAGTCCAAGGCCTGTTTAAAAGAACCCCATGATTCAAGTAGTGGACTGTTCACGTGTAATAAATGATGAGCCCAGAGCTGTGGTTCCTCAGTTAATAAAGATATTACCGTATGAACCTTAACATAGTCAGAGGCATAGGTCCTGGGTCGTAGATTAAATAATATTTGACAGGAGGTGACAAAAGTCCGATATTTAGATCGATTCCCAGAAAATTTTTCAGGTAGCACAACCTGGGGTTCCAGTGCAGTGGCTCCTTCCATGGGAAATTGAGAAGGTACTGGGGGTGCCATGATTGGTTCTGGATGACTGGTATGGCTGGCTTGAAGTTGCTGCAATTGATGTTGCAATTGATTCTGACCCGACTGGAGATCTTGTACGGTCTGATTCAGCGCAGCTAATTGCTGTGTCAAGGCTGAGATGGCGTCTGTTAAACCCGTGGCCTCCATTTTTTGGCTTGGTGATTATGTAAGGTTTGGTATAGGAGGTCAGGATACGGGTACAGGAATATAGGTATAGAGTGTAAGGTACTCACCAGGATACGATAATATACAACAGAGAGGAGCAGTTTAGTAATCCACAAGGTACTGCAGTAGTTCAGCAAGGAGGATACAGCAGAGAGGAGCAGTTTAGTAATCCACAAGGTACTGCAGTAGTTCAGCAAGGAGGTGGTTAATACACAGCATACAACAGCAAGAGTAGTTAGAAATCCGAGGTCAGGGGCATAGGCAGGCAGGTAATCGGTAAAACAATCCAGGTCAAGGGTATAGGCAGGCAGGTAGTCCAGTGATACAGTCCAGGTCAAGGGTATAGGCAGGCAGGTAGTCCAGTAATACAATCCAGGGTCGGGTAGGAGAAGGCAGGGAACAACAATAGACAATCCGGGTCGGTAACGGGGAGACAGAAAGGCAGGTACGCAATATAGGCAGTACATGAGCAAGAATCACCAAGCACAGTATTCAGCTTGGTGATTCCTTTTAAACTTCGCGCCTGGTGACGTCATGACGCGCGTGCCGGCTTGGATGATGCTGCAGAGAGGAGGGGCGCGTGCACCGTCGTTGGTGACGCGCGCTGGAAGAGAAGCCGCCGATACAGAGCACAGGTCCCCTGCTACTCCGTGACATCCAGCGAGGACTGGGTACTCCGGAGAGGAGCTGCGCGGCGGGACCTGACACAAGGTTTAGCTGTACTTCCTGCATGCCACAAATGTAAAAATACTAATCAAGGTTACATTCAAATTTAACACACTGTCAAAAAAATGCAATGTTAAAAATATGTAATAAAAAAAAAAACTATTTCCATACTGGATATCAATATACCCAGGGTCAATTTTGTATCCCCTAATTCATAGATTTTAAAACATCCTGGTAGAACCTGACATGTTTCATCAGAGCTAGTGGCTTCTGCAAAGGTAAGTGTATCCACAATATGAAAACAAACCTTTCCTTTCCACCACTGACTTCTATGGGAGGACTTTGGCTATATTCGTAATACCCAAGGTCCTTCCAAAATGGTGCTGTAATAAGCTGAGTTCCTGCCATAGAAGTCTATGGGAAAAAACTTAGGCAATTATTTAGTGCATTTGTTGTGCATTCGGTGTCAGGAGATATCGGCATGGTATCGGCTATGATGTCCAAACTGCGAGGCTTCATTCCGAGGCTTTGTTTTGGCGCGTTTTCGGTGTCGGTAGATATTGGCAACCAGCTAATTAGTCTGAATTACGGACATATTTGGAGGCACGTTCGGGCTATCTGAGCAGCTCAAAATTCAGGTACCAATGTGCCACCAATGTGATCAGAATTTGCCTTCAATTCAGAGGCACCATTTCAGAAACCGAAGCTACCCGAGTCAACCCTAGAAAGTATACTTATACTCAAAAATGAAGAGGACCATCAATTGGTTAAGCGTGTACACACATGTAAATAAACAACAAAGAATATTGAAGTTCTATCTGTAACATAATTCCCCCAAGGTATTGCACTTACTGATTGATGAGCAATTCATTATGCTCAAACTATCAAGCACTTAAGGGGAGACCTCAAGATGTCAATCTGCAAGCACAGGAAACACTTTCATCTTGGAAACACCACTTGTATATGATGGAGACCTTCCTCCAGTAACAATTTGTCCAAGTCACCAACACAAATGACCAGAAAAAGACAAGGAAGAAGTATAACACTTTTAATAAATAAAAACGCAATATGCTCCCATGTGATTAAAATATCTGCTCCTCTTGTAAAGTCTGCAGAAAGACGGCAAGATTGAGAGACACTTCTGGGCGTGTACGACACTTTTTGTCCAATCAGGTCTTGATCTGATGCATGCTGACTCCCCCTTTCCACTGGTCTAAAGTAGCAGGTTTCGTGATTATGTGAAGACCCACAGCTGCCCCCATTTGACAGTAGTCTGTTTTTAAAGAGTAATGGTGTCAATAAATGAATTGGTGATACATTTCCCAGAATAGTGCCACATCCCTTACAAAAATATCACACTTCATGCATAAAAACAAGAGAGAAATATACGGAGCAAATGCAGAAACATACAAAGCTATTCTCAGTATACTGTACATAACCAAAGAGCACCTACCACTCAGATGCATGAGCCTGATTTAGGTAAAATTAGATCCGACAGATCAATAACATTTTTATAAACAGCCAACAGGGCACTTCTTTTTTTCTATGAAAATTGGATAATACAATTCAATTTTTTTATGTTTTAATTCACTGTTTATTATGCTTTAAAGTTAGCAAATACGCTGTACCAATGTAAAGCAATCAACTAAAATGTGAGCGCAGTACCATTCTGCCCCCTTTGGTTACATCAGTTGGAGCTGTAAAGCAGTTGAGACCAAAATGATAAGACGGACCCTGCTGTGTTGTTTGCAGCAATCGCTACTTTTATCTTTTATATATACTAGATTTTTCATGGTCTGCCGGGCAAATGTCATCTTCAAATATCTTCTTATGATAATTATTTCATGTTTTTCTTTTGATCATAAAAGTGCATGGAATATTACAACTGGATGAGCACATCAAGATGCACTTTCAGTTTGTTTTCATCCTTCCAGATCCTAGGCATCCAACTGTGGCCCTCCAGCTGTTTCTGTACTACAACTACCATAATTCCCTTCCAGTCTAGAAAGACGGTTGGGCATTATGGGGTTTGTAGTTCTGCGGCACCTGGAATGCCGTAGTTGGATGCTTCTTGATGTTCTGTCACCTAAACATCGTTTACACTATGAATATAAAAATGATTTATACATCATACCTCCCAGCTTCTGCCCCTGGCGAGTTGGGACGCTGGGGGATGGGGCTTGGGAGATCAAGAGTCAGCACATCTGCGAATGTGCAGAAGTGCTGTCACTCAAACTGACAGCGATGTCACTCAAACTGACAGCGCTGTCACTCAAACTGACAGCGCTGTCACTCAAACTGACAGCGCTGTCACTCAAACTGACAGCGCTGTCACTCAAACTGACAGCGCTGTCACTCAAACTGAGAATTTCAAGCAAATTTATAAATTTAAAAAAAATGTGTTTAGAATTGTCTGCTGTGGTGTCTCCTATTAAATCATTACATCATCTTGTAGTTTGATATGCAAATCACATATCTCACATTGAAAATAAGTTAATTTGCATATCAAGCCACAGGTGGTGTAATAAACAGGAGACGCCAAAGACACATTTAAAAACACATTTTATCTTTATTTATGCATTTGCTTCTAAAAATAACACTATGTATTCCTTATTCTCTACATTTATTGTATTAACATTATATAGGCGTACCTGTCAAATCTTGCCCCAGGCAAATCGAGATGTCGGGAGGCGGAGCTTGACTGTCAGCGTACCACCGCAGGATTGTGGTCCAAAGTTCTGCTCCTCCGCTGAGCTCTATCTATTTCCTGAAATGCAAATCAGAGAAAGAGCTCTTTGGGAAAACAGGATTCCCCCCAAAACTGGGATTGTCCCGCGCACAGCAGGACAGATGAGAGGCAATTGCTAGGTGGTGTCCCTTTAAATACAAAAATATCATCACCACCATTTTTGAAATGTGATTACATGTGCATGCCAGCTTCACATCAAACAGCTGCTCAAATAACAGAACTATGATTTATCTGGTGTTCTGTTTGTACAAACAGCAAACAACATTTCTTCTCCAAAGCGTAGCCTGTGATGCATGAGCATGTTTACTCAGTTTTGCAATGATTAATACACATATTTTTAGGTCTTGAATTTCCATAAAATACATTGTCTCTCTTTTTTTTAATATTGATGACTTGTAAGTGTGTTCCAACAGGATACCCCAGGAAGAACTGCTGATAGAAAAGTAATAACATTCTTTAACGTTTGTCCTGATCTAATGTGTTCAAACAAACAACCTTTGAATCTTCAGCATTTTCTGTGTGTGTTCTTCTGCTACAGTGCTGACATCCTGTGTAAGGCTCTGGCTCACCCTTTTCACTGTCTGACTGCTCCTTCCTACTTTACTGTCATTTTACCAAACTGTTCACATTAGCATTCACATAAGTGTTTATATTCACAATCACATTCTCATTCACTCCTACTTCACTGTCATTATTTCTAACTCACATTAGCATTCTCATATGCATTCATATTCTCACTCTCAGCTTTATTGAAACATAAACACACCACTAGTAGCTGCTGATGGTCGCCAGCCCAACCCAGTGAAGTAGCAGCTTTACAAAGTTATCTTTTACAAAGTGGAAAGATGGACCGAATGGTTCTTATCTGCCAACACATTCTATGTTTCTATGCTTCTAAGTATATGTCATTGGAAGTGGAAATATAAATAGCAGTTTTCATATAATAATTCAGATTGCATTGTTTTGTTATTAGATTATATGTACTGTATATTAATCTAATACAGAACAATAGCTGACAGCGGCCAAAGATATTAACTCCATGGCAACACACCGCAATTCCGTGCGTACTAATATTACTCTCAAATTACAATTTCTGAAACTTTTTCAGCTCTACTTTTGTTACCATCATTCCTGATCTATTCACAGTTGAAATGTAACCAGTCATTTTATCAAAATCTATTAAAATGTCATGTATGACTACTAATAACAATAATTATAAAAGTTAAAGCATTTCCTATATATGCATCCATATCATAACGCATTGGAGTCCAATCTGTTGTCCTCCAACTGTTGATAAACTACAAATCTTAAGTTTTTTTCAGAATTGCAGAGGATCATGGTAGCTAAAGTTCAGAAGCAGTTGAAGTGCACAACCCCCCCCCCCCCCCCTTGGACACCCATGACCTTGGTGGCCATTAATCTTAGGTATTGAAGTGTGGCCCTCCAGCTCTTCTGGACTCCATCTGCCATAGTTCTCTAACATTCTTAGAGTCTGTTTGGGAATGATGTAGTTCTTCAGAACCTTGAGTGCCGCAGTTGGACACCTAGGACCTAGTCCCTTAGGAATTCGGCAATACAGATCACTGGAATGATGCATGATTAGTTTCTGTGTAAGCATATACAATGTCCTAAAGAAAACCTGCTTAATTTATGAAGCTGCCGAAGGCTACAAAGAAACGTTTTGCAAAGTTCTTTATTACAAGTAATGACCGCCATCAATAAACATCAGTGTTTTATTTCAACATCCTTTTCTAGTTCCAGCTCATCTTTGTACAAGCAGCATCTTGACACAAATTTGCTCTTTACAAATTCTGTGTGATTGAGCGCCTCTTCCAATGCACGACAGTTAATATTTATGACGTAGTTATTCATTAAAAAGATGTTTCTCTGAAGGCTATTTTCGTAAGTAGTGCTAATCAATCACGCATCCGTAACAGTAGGAGGAAAATGTGAACATGTACTCGCTGCTTCCACCCTGACAGGATTTCTCTTTTGCTGACATTCAATTTAAATTCAATAGCACCATTTGGAACTTCACATAAATCTAAGCCTCTGCAAAACCATCTCTGTTAGGAGTGGGTAAGGGAAGAAATGGCAGTGCCAAGTGGGCCCCTCTAAAACATGCAATGCCAGTGTAAGAGTGATTCCACCATTGAGGTGAGAGACTGATCCAAACCAATTGTTGAACCCAGCAGAGGAACCACAAGGGAGCTGTAGTGAGGTGTCATTTTGTCCTCACATTTCGTCCAAGATTAAACAATCTCCATCTTGCAGTCGTGTGCAAGGAAAGGAATTGACTTAATTTCAGGAAAACAAACTGAATAAAATAAATAGAATAAGAGTAAACTCTTAAAACAACATTGTTACCTAAACATTAGTTATACTGTGAATGTAGAGCACACAAAGTAAGCTATATATACCGCATTTGCTCGAATATAAGACGACCCTGATTATAAGACGACCCCCCCAAACTTTGGATATTCCTTTAGGAAAAAAACTAAAAGCCTGAATATAGGACTACCATATAGGAAAAAAGTATAACTTGTATATATTCACATGTAAATTGTTTTTTAATATTTAATAAAAATTATGATATTAAACAAATGCATTTCCTGTTTTTATTTCCTTTTATGTGCCAATTCTGCCCCCCCCATCATAGAAGTCTGGCGGTCGTGCCGGGTGGCAGCAGAGGATGTCTGCGCGCATCGCTCAGACATCCACCGGCTGTTAGCGAGGGGGATCCAGGTCCCCTGCAGCTCTGTGGGGGACCTGGATCCCAGTCTTATAATCTGACCTCGATTTGAGGTCAGATTTTAAAACGACCTCGCATATAAGACGATGGGTGTTTTTCAGAGCATTTGCTCTGAAAAAAACCTTGTCTTATATTCGAGCAAATACGGTATTGTGTTAGCAGCACTGCAAGCAGATACTTAGATTACAAGAAATACATATTTTTAATGTGTCTGTTGTGTCTGCTGTGGCCTTATATGCAATTTAATAATTTCCAGTAAAATGTATTTTATTTGTGAAGCATGTCACTAAGGTGATGTCATAAACAGAAAACACAATACTTTTATCAATGTATGGATCTTACACTAGATTCACAATAGAAATTTGTTTTCCCTTTAAACATATATTGGATCCTTGTATAAAATTCCTACGTGACAGCAAACAATCGCTATGCAAGAATCCTTTTTTTAACGTCTATCAACTATTAGGCTGTATTTCCAAGTGGACTTAAGCAGTCCATCCTTCCATAGTAGATAAAATCAGTACCATTAAATTGGATAATCGGAACATCCCCTGAATATTGGGCTATAGTAATATTCCCAGGATGTATTTGGAAAATGAGAGTTTAGCTCAATGTGCCTTTTCTGTTTTAAAAGCTTGTTATTATTAATATGAACTGTGTGATCAAATAAAAAACAAAAATTAAAAATCATATTTACCAGTCACATATGTCTATTTGCATTACAGACAAGAACTCATATCTATTACTATTTTAAATGTAGCATAAAAGTCTAAAAGCAAGCCAGTTCGGTTGACACAATAAAGCACACTGAAATGGCAGAAAACATGGCTCTTAGCTATATAGTAATATAAGTACACATATTATTTTCTTCACCTTGCTGTACATGAGGATTAGCTCCTCTATCTGGCTTTAATTAGTTCTGAGTTAGCACCCAGCAATGAAACAAATGCCGAAAGGATGAGCTTCCCAGACACTTCTCTATTCCCGAAGTTAGATGGACCATCTGGTATTTAGCAAATTCAAGCAGCTGTATGAATCCTCAGCCATCTTAAAAGGTATGTCCACTTGACCAGCGCTCCTCCACACGTGTATGTCCGCAGGGATAGACTTAATTATCATAAGATGGTCAAGTCATTTTACATTTTTAATATGATATTGTATTTATTCTGTAACTATCTTTTATGGTATATTTGATATATTTTATTCTGTTTATATACAGGGAACACTGTTCACTCATGTAACACTGATCAGTAGAAGGTTTGCATACATGTTGACATACTGTGAAATATTACATGAAACAAAACAGAACATAAAAAGAATAAATATACACACCGAGACAAATGGGGCAGAAAGTCCTTAAAAGCTTATAAGCCTATCAAAGAAAAGTATATCAAAAGGTTATTATTATATATTTATGCAGTTCACTTGTTAGCTCTCCATAGTTCACTTGTTAATTAATAGATCCCTGGCAAGCGAACATTTTTTCCAACCGGCTTTCAGTTAAGGACTAAGCATTGTGCAGATGACTTCATCTAGATCAGTGTTTCCCAACCCAGTCCTCAAGGCACACCTACCAGTCCAGGATTATGGATTACCAAGTTGTGTCTAAGGTGTTTTTTTTCTTCTTTGTAAAAACACCTTAGACACACCCAGGTAATCCCTAAATCCTGGACTGGTAGGTGTGCCTTGAGGACTGGGTTGAGAAACACTGGTCTAGATCAATCACCAACCCACGATCAATATGGAGGTGAAATCTGAACAGTGATTATAAAGGGAAGCATTCACTTAATGGATCCCTGTAATAGATAATCTCTTTCATAACTGCTCTTTGGTCAGTCTGGGAGAAGAGACGCTAATAGTTCTCCTTTCTCAATGTCCATTATTGATGACCTCTTCATGGAAACAGTCCTATGGTATTTCATCCTTACTGCTCTTCCCAAAAGTATTACAGACTCATATCAAACCTTATAGATTATTGACTGACCATGATGGAAGAATACTTTCTAAGTTTCTTATCACTGCCAAGATGATTTTAAGCCGGTCTTCATTTTTAGCTTTTTAGTATAGAAGCAAACAGCATTTACTGTCATTCATGTGGCTACGTAGATTATTTTATATTATATAATCCCACATACTGTGTTAGTCAAAAATGTCAGAACGTCTGTGCTTTTAATGGGTAGCTTCCCATGTCTAATTTTCTGTATGCTGTACATTTTTAGTGTATGAGAAAAACTTTTATTATTCATTTATAAATTATTTTACCAGGAAGAATACATTCAGATTTCTCTTGTTTTCAAGTATGTCCTGGGTCCAGTGGCATAGTAACAGGGGGCAGGGGGTGGTCCGCCACTCAGTAGAGGGGTGCCACACAGGGGCCGTAGCTTATCTCTCCTCCCTTCGCCACTCCTCTCCCATCTCTCTGTTCCTCACCACTCCCTCACTTCCCTCCTCCCCTCCCTCACTTCCCTACTCCTCTACCCTCCCTCCCTTGATAATCTTTTCCTAGATGGCTAAAAGTTCTCTTTAGAAACCTAATGTTATTGCACGTAACATACAAATGCCGCTAACTAGATTATTATCGCCCACTGTACCTCCTTTATGTCTCGCTTCGTCTGTGATTCTTAAAAAATACGTCTTATGTCTCTGTGAGCTGTAGCTTCAGGAACATACCTTTCTTTTCCAATGCACAGTTAAGGTGCTTGTGCAGAATTCACAGAGCTGAGAATGTGTTTGCAGTGATGGGAGATGATATGTTCACCCTGTAGATCAGTGGTTGGGAACTAGTGATCTAGAGTGCTGTTGCAACAGACCCTAAAGTCTGTTTAGCCATGTTAGGGGCCACATCCAGTATACAGGTCACCAGTTGGGCGTCAGCGCTATATAGCCTATCACCAAAAGCCTAAAAAAATGTTACTGTCAAGGAACTTTTACTAAAAAAATTTTAATACTATAGAGTTATTTTTAAGCTGGTGAATTATTTAGATTTTACTCTCCAGCTTTTCACTTTTCTACTAATTGGCCACAAGTGTACAAAAAGTCCCACCAAATTAAAAACATAAGATTTATCATATACACCGAAAAACAATAGTTGTTGTTTTTTTGTATTTATTTTTTAAAACGAGCAGTGCCACAGCCTGTTATATCATTCATTTGACAAATTCTGACAGGATTTTCAACAATTACAAAGAGTCAGTCTTCCTATTAATGTCCAGGCAACAAAATGGAGCTGCTTCCTGCAGGAAATACTTCTGTTGGATTTTTTTTTTTTTTTATAGTATATACTTAGAATGTCAGTAATTTGTAACATTGGTTTTTGAAATACATGCTACTCTGTGTCAGGCGAAGGAGTTTCGCTGTGTGGTATTTCTAAAAATAAAACTATTTTATATGTAGCTGAGAAACAAAAAAAATCACCACAGCCTGTCTTTCTATATACCTGTCTGTCTAATTTATGGTGACAGCATGAGAGGAAAGCAGTGGATGGCAGATCATTACCCATTTGTCTTGCTAGTTTAGTGTTAACATTATTTTATTTCATATCATTTGTTTAACATAAAACCGGGACATGCTGTGCTAATCAAAAATGTCATAACACTGACTTCTGTGCTTTAAAAGGGAGTCATTTCCCGTAGTTTCTGTATGCTGTGTGTTTTTAGTGTATGCAAAATGTATTTATTTTTACATTAAAACAAATTATAGTACAGTTAAACCCAGTTATAACGCGGTTTCTGCTATAACATGGTGTACCGCAAGGAGCCATCAGATCTTGCTTCCTCATTAAAGAGGAAGTTTAGCGAGAGATCGGAGCGCACGTCGCTATCTATATCTATATATGTGTAGCAATATGAGTCCTGATCACTGCATTATAGCAGGGCTTAGATGTATAGTAAATGATGTAACGGGTGAATCTGTGTTTTTATTTTTTTCTTATTTAAAATAGTTTCACAAAGACATGCTCTCCTCCAAGAAAGTGAGATCTACCATTACTCTGTGTTAAACTCATTTGTATCAAGTGCTTGAATGAAGAGGATTAAGGTTTAACCCCTTTGTGACGCATGGTGTTGTGTCCCAGACGACGCAAACCCCAAAACGCCACGTTTTGTTCCTGACAAGGTGATCGGTATCCAGGAACAAAATGGCAGCGACCCAATCAGGGTCTTAATAGACCCTGTGGGTCTCTGCCAAAAGATTGCAATTCATGTCACTTGTGACGACACGGAGGCGTGCCTGTATCCAGAAGTCAGACGCAGCGCGATTCAGTGAAATGTAGCCAGTGCTCGCTTTGGGCATCGGCAACATTTTCCATGTCAGACTGAGGCTGCTCAAAGTGGCCCTTATCTGATAGGTAGGATGCCGATGCAAATCCCTGCAGCAGGATCCGAGCACAGCTCATTGTGGGGAGCAACGATGAGCTGTTTAATGCTGGACGTACTATGCCATCCTAGCATCTTTTAGGAACACTACAAGGATAGCATAGAACGTCCTAGTGTCGGGAAGGGGTTAAGCCAGCTTTGTTTGTTATACAAGAAGTTAGGCTTCTGACGCCTTTCCCCGCCTTAAAAATTCAGTGTAGCAGCCTTACTACTCCCCCTAAAAACTACAGGTTGCATCTTCTAGTTCCCTACAGATTGCTACAACAGCCATTACTCTATTACACTTTATTTGACATTTTAGGACATAGGAAGTATTCAGAAGAAAACTTATAATACAGATCTGTTTCTTTTTATTTTACCTTACATAATGCAGCACTTATATATAAAAACATGTTTTTTTCGGACACCGTAAGTGCTACTGACCCGTTCTATTGTACTGCTTTGTCTGTTAACACTCAATATATATTCTATATAAGACACATTCACTTATGTAATCATGAATTAGTTGCATTTTAAAATCAAGCTATTAAGTAAATATAAAATTAAGAAGATTACAAGTCAATGAAAAGTCTGGAAAGTTTCAGCCACAAAAAGAAAAGCACAGATAGACAATGGGAAGACTAATAGAGAGACCTATTAAAAGACGGATCAAGAAGTAAAGGTTACCGAAAAATAGCTAAAATCAGGATCCAGGTATGTACTTAATTAGAATTTAGGAGGAAAAAAAACCTAACATTTTTCAAAAGAACAGAAATCTGTTTCTAATGTAATTTAAAGGCGTATTGGAGATGCCTCATTATCCTTAGCACTCATATATTTGCAAGCAATAAATCTTAGGCTAATATTCTCTGTAATTTGATATTTCCGTACTGCCAACTCATTTATATAAGATCCTTGTTTTAAAAGGGCGTCTACTAGTTCATTTTTTCATATAACTACATGTGCCAGTTTGAAATGTTTTACATGATGTGAAAAGTACATTGGACTATTTCAATTATTAGTGAAACAGAGCAGATTTTCTAAGCAATGTTCTGTTTCTTTAACTACGCTATGTTTATATAAAGATTATATTTAACTGATGTTTGGTGCATTAATAAGCAATGTTCTTTTCAGGTGAAACAATTAAGAATTGGCTCTGATTAAATTAATGTTGTGAAACATCTCTGGAGTCTTAGCATTAAAGGACATTTAGTTTACTGTGGCTTTTGTAGGAGCAGTGGGAGTTTTTTTTTCCTCCCAGACCCCCAACAAGGGGTATACAAGCCCCTGGCAGCAATTGACATATGGCTGACTACATCTGGATATTTAATCATAAAACCACAGAATTTAATAACAAAAATCAACAGGGCTTTTTAGTATTTTATCAAAGTTTTATACTAGATCTCAAAACTAGGTGCTGTGTCTGTATTGTTTATTTTGTAGTTACTTATTTATTATATAAGCCTTTTACTTGGGTCTTATTTTAAACCATGCCTTTGTAATGATTGTCACATTTAATATGTCAATATGTCAAAAGAAATACCTATGTTTGATTTTGTTATCCATTTCGATAGGATTTTGTAATGGGTCTCTCTACATTACTACGAGGGACAACACAAGAAAAACTTAACTGGGCGTTTAATTTATATGATATTAATAAAGACGGATATATAACTAAAGAGGTAAGTCTCTAATAGATTTTCAATATAATCTGTAGGAGTAATACTTATTCTGGGGGCCATTAACTAAAAGGTTAGTGGCAGGTGAGATGATCATTTTATCTCACTAATTTATCAATATATTGTGCTGGGAGAAATTTGGTGAGTTTCCCCCACAAAGCAAACCCCCCACGTTTGTCTGGTGAGATTAATTGTTCATTTTACCTCAACTCACCATTTAGTGAATATCCCCTCTGTCTCTTAAACAAGTTCTTATACCTTAAAGCATATTGAGTCATGTAATGTATGATTTTGTTTTGCTTTCTTCAGATAAGCTACACATAGCATAATGCATGTTTCATTGGTCTTAGCCCATGTAATTATATTTACTGAATTAGTAAACTCCTTTGGTTGTGCTCCTCAGAAATGAATATCACTGGTCTAACTAACGATCTGAAACAAAGTAGCTGGTCTGATGACCTGAAATGAGGAATTGCTACCACTTTCAACATACCCAAGTGGGAGTTGTGTAAGATGAGTGACTTGCGGGCAATGTTCTAATAATGGAGCAATCGGCATGAACATTCTATTCTTTTACATGGTGATTGCTCCATTTTTTAATCCAAGGCTGACAGGTTAGGCACTTCCTAAAGAGCCACTTTTAGAAGCCTGGCAGAAAGTTAAGAGCAGCAAATGAGTTCCTCTGCACATTTTTAATAAATGTAGTACCACTTTTGTCAACACTTAAGCTAATTTTGTTCTTGTAGGGCTACATTTAAAGATAGTCATCCCCTTTTCATGTATATATTATTTCTTAGTAGACATGTGCATTCGTTTTCGGACGAATGCATTTTCGTCCGAAAATAGCATTTTCGTCCATTCGTCCGAAAAACGAATAACGAAAATGCTAAGCTAACGAAAGCCGAATGAACGAATGGTTAATAAACGAAAATCATTTGTTCATTTGTCCATTCGTAGTACTATTGCATTCTATAAGCCGAAATAGAGTCGGTTTATAGAATACAATAGCATTACACATACATAGTACATTCCATAAACCGACATAATAAACGACTTTCGGTTTATGGAATGCATGTAAGTCTATTGGCATTCTATAAACCGAACGTTTGGTTTATAGAATAGCAATAGGATTACATGTATTCCATAAGCCGAAAGTCTATAAACCGAACGTTCGGTTTATAGACTTTCGGCTTATAGAAAACATGTAGTACTATTGCCTTTCTATGAACCGAACGAGAGCCCCATTCATAAGTATTTCTTATGAATGGGGCTCTCATTCGGTTTATAGAAAGCCAATAGTATTTCACGTATTCTATAAAACAAACGAATAAAACGAAACTAAAATAATGAACGAATTTCCTCTGAAACGAATGCAGTAATGAACGAAATTCGTTTAAGACGAAATAAATAACATTTTCGTCCGAATGGACGAAAACGAAACTAAAATTTTAGTTTTGCACATGTCTATTTCTTAGTATTCAGTGTGTACTGGTTGTAGTTTTTCACCCTATGTACGCCTTGCCTGTAAATCCATCTCTGATTTTCCTGTTGATGTTATGTAGCGCCTGGCTATGATTTGTGGCATTCCATGAAAAGGCTGTGTAGCCAGTATATTAAGAAGTGTTCAGTAGTCCGGTCAATGGATTGTGATACAGAGCAAAGTGCAGACTTATTCCCTCAGACTACTGTGTTAATTTAATGACAGATTTCAAACATTAGCTTTTAGAGGAGCTGGAAGGACCAGTTCACAGGAATTACCAAAGATATCATAAGCAGTAACAGCTTGCTGCAAGATACCTGCTAATAAATACAAGATTTGTTAAAAACAAAAAATGCAATACAGTTGGATAGTACTGTGATAATTTTTTTGATCTGATGCTATAGTTGTTTGATTTTTACTTAACTGCTTTACGACCGTTTTGGGCAATGGCACTTTAAATATTTTGTGGTCTTTGTGGTTAGCGGCAATTCCTGCCACATATTATATACATTTTTTAAGGATAGGAAAGGCTGTCTTTTATATATAAAAAATGCTAAATAGGTTACAGTTTTAACCTTTTAAGAAAGAAATTGACTTGATAGAAATTGAACAAATTTTAAAACTACATTTGCATTTGAAATTTTTATTTTTTATTATAGGGCTTGAAAAAATTCCAGGAAACGTTTAGCCATGGCTCATAAGATTCAAACCCTTTGACGTTGTTTTTTTAACATTGACCTGGTTCCTGAATTTGCCTGATTTGCTCTAAGGTCTATAAATAAGTTAAATACTACTTAATAATAAGTCCCTGGCATGCTGCAACATAAGATGTTGGGGATTTTTGTATAGTGGCTGGGAAGTGGTCAAATACCCATGGGTTGCGGTCATTTTAAGTAGTGGCATTTTCTATTGTAGTTCCACTTATGGCCACTGGAGACACCTACAATATAATACAGATGTCAATGCTCTTCATGCTACTGAAGAGTACATCCCCAGATGTTAGGTGTCAGTGTCTATCGAGTTAGCCAAGTCATCTTGCTGCCTGCCTCTCTAATCCAATGACCTTTGCTTGACTTATGATATTTACTCTGCATTGTTTGCAGGAAATGCTTGATATAATGAAGGCAATTTATGACATGATGGGGAAATATACGTATCCCATTGTTAGAGACGAAACACCAAAACAGCATGTGGAGAATTTCTTCCAGGTAGGACATCATCTGAGGTTGGTGAATAGTAATCAAATCAAGTGTTGACAGGTAACACATATATATTTTTAATGATTTTTTTTTCTTTCCAGAAAATGGATATTAATAAAGATGGAGTAGTCACTATTGAGGAATTCATAGAGAGTTGCCAGAAAGTAAGTAGTGGAAACATCAGGCATGAAGTGTAGAGGTTTGAGTTAAATTGGTTTAAGGTGTATTCAAGCATACTCCCTTCCCAAATGTCTTTCATAAAACAAGGTAATTATATTTATTTGAAAATCTCAATCCCATATTCTAAAAACCACAAACATGGCAGTACTTACTGGAGAAAATAAACAAGTTCCAAATTAATATACTCTTCATACCAGCTATACATGTGATAGCCTTGCATCTAGCAAATGCACAGTTTAGGAGTTCTATTAATATAAAATATAGTGGGTCTAGGACACTTCTTCGCTGCATCTTCATCGCTGACAGTTCAGCGCGGCAGTTAGAACGCTGAACTGTCAGCAATGAAGTATAACGCGGCCGTTTCATCACGGCCGCGGCTATGTAAGAGCTGACAGTTCAGCGCTGAACTGTCAGCTCTTACAAATGTAAAAGTAAAACGAAAATAACCCCCCCTAATAAATGTTTCCCCCCCCAAAGTGCCCCCCCAAACCCCAATACTAAAAATAACCCCTTTTCTAAAAATAACCCCAATACTAATATTAACCCCAATACTAAAATTAACCCACGAACCCTAATACTAACCCCCTAAACGCTAATACTAACCCCCGACCCCTAATACTAACCCACTAAACCCTAATACTAATATTAACCCCCTAAACCCTAATACTAACCCCCGACCCCTAATACTAACCCACCAAACCCTAATACTAACCCCCGACCCCTAATACTAACCCCCGACCCCTAATACTAACCCCCTAAACCCTAATACTAAAATTAACCCCTTAAACCCTAATACTAAAATTAACCCCCTAAACCCTAATTCTAAACCCCTAAACCCTAATTCTAACCACCCTTAAACAAAAATAGGTAAAATACTTACCTTTAGTGTCCCGCGATGAAATCTCCAGCGATGATCTGTCTTGTGCTGCAGAGTCGGCGGTGAAGCGGCTGCGTGGAAGCAGCCACGATGAAGAGTCCCATCCCCAAATATATTTACCTCTTTATAGTTCCTGCTGTGGCACAGGCCACAAGGAAGAGTGTGGTACACCTACACACTCACCCAGAATGCTCTACACCATCCACTGTCTCTGCAACAGCCCACAGAATGACCAGAACTGGAAACCTTTGCCATGCACTATAGCTAATATTAATTATCCATCATATGCCTGCTGAGAATTATATGAGTGATAATAAAAGCTGCCCAGCCCTACTTTATCAATGCCTTTTACTTTAATAAAAGAGCAGATTACTGGCATGTGAGAAAATATTACTTTACAGAAAGAGTAGTAGATACGTAGAATAACCTTCCAGTGGATGTAAGGAAGGCTAATACTCTAAAGCAATTAAAAACCATCTGAGACATTTGTAAGGCTATTCTAAAGAACAAATAAATTGGTCCTGTTATTATGGACTAAAATGTTCTTACCTGCTGTCACAAGCCATGTTAAAGGGACTGGATCACCTGAACTTTGTTTTTACTGTGCATGTAGGGCATAAGAAAGGATTGAAAATGATCTATACATTGTATTTGCAAAACTGCCAGCTAATTTCTAAATTAGGAGAAACGTGTCCGTGAAGTCTCCTGCTTATGACATCACCTGTGGCATGGTATGCAAATTAACTGCTTTTCAAAGGGAAATGTGTATTTGCATATACATGATGATGCCATAAGCAGGCAACTCCACAGACACATTTAAAATACATTTTTTTCCTAAAAAAATCATTTTTTATTCTCTATATGCACAGTAAAAAATAATGTTCAGGTGATACAGTCCCTTTAAGCACCAGGTTGACAATGTGTGTCAATTGTTTTAGAATATTGGGTTTTATTTACAGACATATTGAGCAATATAGCAGAAGTGCATAACAAAATGTGATTCATAATCAGAATGACTCACTAGGAAAATTGTTGTGTTACAAACCCATTAAAACACATGTAACTAGCCATGACTTTGAATGATAACTAGAGTGACCACACGTCTTATTCAAAGTTTCCTGGTACAAAAGGATTCCAGCTGGCATCATTTGGTCAGTACTTCAAAGCACAATGAACATATGCAAACGATATTTATCAACATTGAACCAGTTTGTCGCTGTCAAATCCAAATTCCCCCCAAAAAAACAAGAACCATATTATTTATATTTATAAGTAATATTGAACCCAATCTGGTTTTTGTTTTGATTCTGGAAACACAACTTCAAAGAAGTTCAATTTACATGAGAAATCATTAGCAGGACCTCTCTGTCTGCTTAGTTCTCACACTTCATTGCAAGGTAATGTGTTGCAGAATAGCTTAAAACAACAGGGGGTCAACACATTCCCAATCTTAGGGGCTTTGGTCATCTTGGTTCCATTACATTGAAGCGTTGCCAACATTCTCAGAGCATTGTATTAAATATTCCCATTTGAAGTTAGGTTAGCTGATTATGAGCGATTGCTAGCACAGTCCAGACTTAAATAACTGGAAATCTTAACCAATGATAAACCACGCACTGAACAAGTAAAAGCTGGAGTGGGCTTGTGTGAACCTGAAATCATTAAAGGGGTAGTAAATCCCAAAATCAGTTTTAGTCAGGCAGATGTTACCTGATTAAAGAACTTTTTGGATGGTATGGCTATTGTTCAAAAGATATTGGGGGTTATGTAAGAATGCGGCATGTATGCAGATAGCGACAAATAATGGCGCTTTCAGTGTGTGCGCTTCTGTATAAAGCAGACTCCAGTGAAATTTCGGAAGTGTGCGCTGCTTCCGCCGCTTACGTACTTTTTGGTTATGCCGGCACTCATTGCGGTGGTGCAGGCAAGGTATAAAAAATCAGGTGCTGAAAAGTGTAGGGTAGGGGATTCTCTGCCAAACCCAGTTTGGTGGAAGACCCTCTTCCTCACTGAAAAGAGTTGGATTTACAAAACAAACGCAATCGCCGTTATACATTAAAAAAAAAAATGGCGATTGTATCTTTCTATAGCTCTTCCAAATCTTTAGATTCCGGGAGCGTTTATACATATCCCCCAGCGTTCTTTATTTGGAAGCAGCTCAGAGAACGGGTTGCGCTGGAGGTCCTCGGTCATTGATATCTCCTAATAGGTATCCGATATGTATTTGGCAGGTCATACTGTGGTTGTGGCAGCCTGGAAATCTTTAGTTCGACCTCCTAATAAAGAGCAACATCTTTTGAGTAGTGTACACTGAAGTCTTCTGCCTAATTAACACTGTAATGTGGGTTTAAACCAGCTGGGTGTGATAAGGTAAAAGCATTATTTGCTGACAATTTTATACGCGACACAAAACGTGAAACAGTAGATAGGGCATAGTTTCAGGGGGACATTATACTATGTCCCTAACGCATTTCACACATGTCGTACTGTGTAATAGGCTGTGCATTGGCACTTGACAGGTCAACTCTTTTTTGTAAAACGCAAAAAGTAATCTGAATTCTAAAAAGGATTTTTTTTTCCCGCTCTTCTTTTACAGGATGAGAATATAATGTGCTCCATGCAGCTGTTTGAGAATGTGATTTAGCACGTGAGCGCTTGCTATGAAGAAAAGACCTTTTATCTATTTTTGACAATGAATTGAAGCTGCAATTTACATCTTACCACAAATAGACTGTTCAGCTTTATACTAAGTCATATTTTATGCAAAATAGCTTTTTTTTTTCTTTTTTTTTTAAACGATGCCTTCCCAGAAGCACCTTTCATGATGTAGTGGTTCAAATTAACATTCATGCATACCATATTTAATGATTGCAAAGCCGTATGTTTATATCAATGTCCCTTTGGGTTAAAAAGCAGTCCTGTGATAATTATGCACATGGGTAATAATAGTTATGCTTGTTCATTTCACATGAAATGCTTATATTTATTTTTGGGATAAAAATATGAATGAACGCATTTTATAATATTATTTTATTTTATTATCATGAATAATATATACTCGGAGGCAAAGAAAAGAGGGAAATGTATTTAGGAATAAGGTGTAAAAGATAGCTCTACTTTTTTGTACACTGTGTACCCTGCTGTCCAAGTCATGACAAACACTAAGAAGCAGGAGATCTTTTTTGCTGTTGTCATTCTGATTTTTCATACGTGGAAACTAGTTCACAAATGCCTTCAATTCAAAATCAACTTGATATTTAAAATAGGACTCATGTGTCAGACACAGTAAAACAGTATTCAACAGCTTTTGCTTGGCTGACAAGACACCACTGAACACCTTTCTTTTTGCCTTGTATGATTTTGCAACAGTGTCTGTTGTAGCTGATTTGTACCCACCCACAAAAAAATTGTTGGGCAACACTATATAAAATGGCTCCCTCCATACTGAATAAGTCTGATTGAGGAAATATAGGCAGGATTCTGTCTCTTCAAAGTGAAGATTGGGCTATCTGAATATTTTCAATGTCCATAATTAAGGCTCAGGTGTATATAGTTAAGTGTCGCTGCATCCATAGTGCTGTATCTATAACTCATCACACATCCATATGTAAATATTGAGGGTTATGTGGAATTTTTACACGCAGAAATGTCCGCCAAATGGGGGAATGACTACTTTTTCAGTAGCTTGTTCCCATTTTGTTTTGCAGTAAACATATTTCAGAAACCTATTCTCAACAGAGTTAGAGGCATTTAGGGCAACAGATTAACACTATAGAAAGGACTTCCTCACAGTCAAGCCAGGGGAGAGATTTGAACTACTTGTATTTGAAATTGCCAAATGAGTAACAAAAATACAGTAAGTAAAGCTATGAAAATTGCAATTTCCTTGTGAATACTTGCCCTGTTTCCTTTAAGCTATAGTTCGAGGAGTTACAAACACAAAAAACTACAATAATGCAGATTGATCACTTATTCTAACTTGAGTACTTGTGTCTCCTTTCCTTAGAATAAGTGGATGTTTCCAATTAACTGATGGGTTTGGCCCTGTCGTAATGTGAGAAGAGTTTGAAAATACTTATAGGATATCCTGAGGACTGACTAATAATTTTTCATAGTCTTTGACATTTCGAACAAATGCCATATAGTATATTTTGTTCTACAATAGAACCGTGTCCGCGTCTGGTTCTTCTCGTCTACGGTGACACTATCTGCCACAACCCGTATTGTGTTGCTGATTGACAATGAATTTCAAAGATAGAATCCTTTGGATTTAGGAGTAGTAAATCAGGAGGAACATGACAAGTATTTAGAGATACATTTTGTCTTTTTTTAACTTATGAAGAAAATGTGAGCATGGCACATCAATGTCAACATAACAGGGAAATAAAAAGCTGTATGATACAAACGAACATGGTTTCGATACAATGTAATTTATAAGATGTAACAAGTCATTGTGAGTTGACACCTCTGACCTTTTACCACCTAGAATATGCATACAAGTCTATGATAGCTTAAACAAATGTATCTTCACCTTATAGTAAATAATGATATTCATTTTTGGCCCCCAAATTCTATTCTATTCTAGTATGGGATGTCCTAAAACAAAATCCATGTTGGATGGATGAGAAAGACATATCATGGTGGAGTAGGGTCATTCAGGATCTGACAGCTGTTATGGCATACACCATCCTTAAGGGGTCAAATTATACCTGAAACAATAAAGGCCAGTTTGTTGTGATGGCAAAGATTAGTATTCATATTTAGGAATTTAAAGTGGAATTATTCCCCACGCAGTAAATCAGGTATAATCATACAGATATATCAGTAGTTTCCTACCAATTTTTTTTATATATATATATATGTTGCTATCGTTTGATATTTATGAATAAAATCAGTCCAAAATAATGTTTCTGGGAGAAACCATGTTGCTTTTTCAAACAGATTGCAGCAAAGGTTCTGTGTTTCAATTGGAAGTTGCAAATACATATTTTAATTCCCATTACAAGTAAATAGGATTACATGCTATCTTGTCAGAAATAATGTACAGTGCACTGGAGAATCAACCAGAAGGTACACACAAAAGGTGATGATTAATTGTTAACTAGTATTTTTTATATCTGAGTAAAATTCCATCACTATAAAAAAAAAGGTGAGTAAACAATTTGGCACCTCTCTCTACCACAGCGTTGGGGAACAGCCACCCAGCTGCTGATGAACTACATCTCCCATAATGCTCTTTCAGCTAGAAGAGGCTGGCAGAGGAGTATGGGAAATGTAGTCCTGCAACATCTGGAGGTCCACAGGTTTCCCATCCCTGATCTACAAAAATAAATTATATTATTATAGCAGGAATATCCAACTATGTCCTTGAGAGGGACTGGTGGAACAATAATAGACAGACCTTTCCAATTAGTCATCCCATATGTGGTTTATCACAGAGTTTAACAGTAAGAATTATTGTGAATAGAGATACCAAATCTCACTGACATTATGAACATGTCCATCAGGCAGCTCCATCCATCTCTACAGAACCTATCACTGCATTTTCAGAAGCAGCAGAAGATCCCCAGGAGAAAACCGTCAAACCTTTCCCAGAATTATACAGAGTTGACCCTCAAACATCGTGGTGCCAGAGCCAAACCGTGTTAAAGAGGAACGGTGTACCTTTATTAGGGTTTCCCAGATTTTATGCAAAGAATAAGACTTCTCTATGCTGTTTGGCACACTGTGGCATTCATACATGCCCGGATATAAATCAGTTAATACATCAGGGTGGTTCTATGGGATTTTTTTTTCTTTTTTTCAAAAGGGTATTATTCTACAATTCTCCATTGCAGAGTTCATAAGGAGTCATCTTAAAATGTGTCGGCAGATAAAAAACCTTTCAGGATATATATTTTTTAATTATAATTGTAATTACATTTTCTAATGGTAGCCCCATTTAAACAGTTTGTTCTAAAGTTGCCCATCATCCACTGCCTGATTGTTGTTGGTCGACAAAAAATTAAACATGGCACTTCAAAGTACATTTTTACAACTTTTTATACTTTTTAAATGAATAATGTTTTTTTTTTGTGCCTATAAAATCAGCACTCCAATTTCACTCCAGAAGTGTGATATATCGATGATTTAACTATTCAAATTGAAAATTTTCCCATTTATAGAGTAGGATATTTAACAAATCCTGTTGCAACGGCTTTATAAAGTGTTAACATATTCATTCCCATTTACTCTCTTTTCAAATCTAGAACCAGAACCCAACAAATATTCTAAAGGTTTATATGACTTAGCACAGTGTACAGAAAATAGAAAATTCCATTTCTAAATGATAATGGTAGAACATAGAATTGCGCTGTATATTAACTGCTTTTGGGACAGATGAAAGCGTAATTATGGATAATAGAGATGCATCTTATTTATTAGTTTCTTAGAGTCTGATATTACATGTAGATTAAGTCCTAATATGTCTAAAGCGTCAATATTATGGACAATAACTGTTCCATCAACAAAAATGACTTCATATTGAAAAAACATGATGAACATCAGCACATGTTCTGGTGTGTTTATGTACTGTAAGCCATAGCAGCTGATTACAATAAAATGATATTTCCTATGTCCAAGTTTCTCTGGTCTTTGTCATGTCTCTTATTCTTAAAAAAAAAAAGATTTAAAGACTAAAACTTCAGTTGTTGAGTTTAATATGCCATAAAAGTGCAACAACAAAAAAAGTGGATTTTCACTAATTTTTCCAAACATTTTAATGGGATAAAATATATACACACCCATAGGGTTTTCGCCTCAATAGGGTGGCTTACAGTTGAATTAATTTGTTTTGATTTCTGGCTTGACATCGACAAAAGCTGCAATTTCCAAAAAAGGTTTGTAGACAAATAAGAAATGGAATTTATGTCTCCCGGATCTCTTTTATTCTCATTCTTTGTGGCTTAAAAAAAAAATAGAAACATAGAATGTGTCGGCAGATACAAACCCTTTGGCCCATCTAATCTGCTTAATATCTGCCCAAAAAAATACAAATCTGATTACGGTATTTCTAGGATAGCCTTGTGCCTATCCCACACATGTTTAAACTCCTTCACTGTATTAACCTCTACCACTTCTGCTGGAAGGATATTCCATGCATCCACTACCCTCTCAGTAAAGTAATAATTTCATTAGTTCCTGGCCTTATCTTATATCTAGGATAGCCTTATGCTTATCCCATGCATGCTTAAACTCCTTCACTGTATTAACATATACAACTTCTGCTGGAAGGATATTCCATGCATCCACTACCCTCTCAGTAAAGTAATAATTTCATTAGTTCCTGGCCTTATCTTATATCTAGGATAGCCTTAAGCTATCCCATGCATGCTTAAACTCCTTCACTGTATTAACATCTACAACTTCTGCTTGAAGGCTATTCCATGCATCCATTTTACTTTGAGTAAAGTAAAACTTCCTGATATTACTGTTAAACATTTACCCCTCTAATTTAAGACTATGTCCTCTTGTGGTAGTTTGTTTTGCATTTACACGTTTTTGTCTCCTCTTCTTTCCAGCTTCTTTACCCTTTCCTGGAATGTTTTATCCTGCAATCCTTGAACCAATTTACTAGCCCTTCTCTGAACTCTCTCAAAGAAGTCCTATGCCCTATTTTTTTTTAAAGATGACTTCTGCCTCATTAAAACTGTACTTTGAAATAAATTATTACATTTGCCATAAAAACCTCATTAAAAGTGTTTGTATTAAGGTTCACCGATCTTTGAAAAGGCAGAGATTAGGTGACTTCCATCTCATGGAGCTCTGCTTTGTGGTAGAAGACAGTCCAGTCCATCTATATCCATCAACGCTGTGTGCCTGCATTACCACCAATGAGCTCTACAAGGTCATAGAGCAGCAGATCCAAGACATGCCACCCTCGAAGTTTCAAGGAGACTTTGAAAAGAATCGCTTCTTTAATACTTTTAATGCATAGTCACTACCATTAAAAAGTTTGGGGTAACTTATCAATCTCCTTGTTTTCTATGATAACATACATCAAATGAGTTGCAAAATGAACGGGACATACAGCCAAGACATTGACAAGGATAGAAATAATGATCTAGATGCTAAAGGACGACAATTTTTTTGGGATCTTTAATTAGCACAGCAGTTTTCAGGTGCATAATATTATCACATCAGCACTGCCACGCTTGAGTTCCACCCCACTATCTCCTTCAAACCCATTTTCACCTTAGGACTCTCCGTGGTTTAGGTCAGCCACTACAGGGGTCTTCAGCGGGCGTTCCCCCACTCCGCACGCGGCTCGAGCTGTGAGTGGCGCGCTCCCTATGCACACCTCCGTACTGTTTTTTCCCACTTGCCCTTCATTCAATTATAGGGTCACATTTTATTTATATTCTTTAATTAAAACATTTCTATTTAAAATGCCTACAATTGATGCAATCTTTTAATTTAACACAGCAATGTTTTGCCGACAATTGCCTTTTAATAAAATAGCATATGAATATTATATTACTGGAATTGGGACGAACCTCCTAATATTAAAAAAATGATAGGTTCCCATATTATTAATTTTTAGGTTTAATGTCTGAATATGTGATAATTAATGTTCAGTTGCTAGGACCTTATAGTTATATATTTAATAAAGTGTAATTATGATGTTATGTTCTTACTTATATTGTGATTCCCACTTTAAAGGGGATTTGGGAATAAATATCAATAACGAGCTTATAATACAAATCTAGAATTTTTAATTATAGAATAATAACAAAAAGTTGTCATTTGACTATCATAATCTGATTAAAAAATATACCTTTAATATAAAACTGCTCCCGCATCATGTAAAAAACACTATTAGCATTCTTAGAAAACAGAATGTTAATATTATTTTCTCAAATTTTTTTTCCCCTAAAAAAAAAATAACAACTGTATAATAGGGACTAGCTGTGTGAAACATAAATGTTAAAAGTCTAATAATTCAGATTGGAACCATGAGATATTGCTTTCCCTCAGGTCAATGCTCCTGTCTACTATATACTAATAATTCCAAGTATCACATTTTTCTGAAAGCCAAACTTCCATCTCAGCTCAGTGATTGACAGTAGAGAAACCGTACTTTACATAACCAGTTGTCAGAAACTCCACACGACACGCTGAATGTAACCAGTGGTGCCAAAAACACAGAGATAGTATTTTGATTTTAAAGGACCACGTCTCTAGAAATATTTTAAGCAAGGTTCCTGGGTTTGAGCTTCCTATGAATACTATTGATTAGAAGTTCTGTGTTAGATTATTCTAGGAACAGTTGTGAGAAAATATCTATGACATATTCTTGCACATCTGATGGGGGAATGTCTTCTGAGAAACCCCTTAATAGTTTCTTCTAAAATGGTTCTCGAGGTGCACAGTTTTCTCCTTTAGTTTGTCTACTTCCAATCACGGGGCGATATATGTGTCACGGACAGAGTCCAATGTTGTAGGCTGGGACAGGTAAAGTAAGCAGAGCAAAATGGTAAAAGGCAAACTAAGGCAGAACAGAACTGAATATACAGAGTACAGGGCCAAGGAGAGACTGGAGCAGGACAGAAGCAAACATAAGCAGGGCAGAGCAGAACAGCAACCAAACTAAGGATGAATAATACAAGGCACAGGGCTGAAGACAAATACATAAATACGGTGCAGAGACAGACAGGGCACAGACAAAGGCCATGTCAACAGAACTTATACAGAGGCACATATACAAACAGATAAAAAAACAAGGACAGGGCTAAAACAACATAAACATAACACAGCAATAACACAGGTATGAATACATGAACTAGTCTAAACCTCTGAGATGGAAAGGGTTTGGTTCACCTGATGGACATTAGATGGAAGCTTGCCAACCAGCATCAACGTACCTCACAATCAGGGAACACCAAAAACTGCCTAAAATACACTAATTAACTGAATCTATAAGACCGACACTATACAGACACACAGGAATTGCCTGTAGTAGGATTGCACAGACTGGGAGACTGAAGCAAACTAAATAAGAGGAAAAATGGGTGGGGACCATTATATAGGAGCAGTGAAAGAAAACAGAAGATAACACAAACCCTGTAATGGATAATAACGGACTGCACAGAAGCATGGAAGAGTGGGCCAGCCCTGTAAAAGGGCACAGGCAGAGTCACCTTTTAATAGGGCACGAGGACAGGGAAGAACTATTACATGGCACTAAGACGTATTATACCCATTATGGGGTTCTAATACAGGGCTGCCTCTAACAGGGTTCTAAGACAGGGCATCCCTATTACAGGGATTCAGAATAGGGCAGGTGCTGGACTATAGTCGAACCAGGCAGGTGCCACTCTGGGGTCAACTGGGCAGGTGCCACCCTGGCAGGACATGGTAGGTGTCACTCTGTGGCCAGACAGGGAAGGTGCCACTCTGTGGCTGGACTGGGCAGAAATACAAGGTACAGAGACACAAAGAACAGACAGAAGCGTGCATAAATAATGAACAGGAGAGCAAGGCAAAAAACGATACTGAAAAGACTGGATACAGAATGGATGAGCCTGCACATGGGTTTATTGATGACAATATGATGATCTATGACTTCACTGTGAGCGTCAATTACCATGTCTATTTAGTTGTTGCATTCACCCAACTCCTGGATTTCTCTTTTAAATTCTGTGGTTAATGCGGATATATCCATTTTGGTTTGTTCTTAAAGTTCTTGTAATAAGGCTTTTATATTTACAGGCGATTGTGACGGGAGTATTTGGTCCGCAGTTGATTCTTCGAGATCTGAGAGGCCCCATAGAGAAGCTTCCTCCGCTCTGTTGTCTTGCTCTGGTAAGTCCTAATGGTTTGAGGAGATCTTTTCTTTCTATGTTTTGCAGAGAAATAGTTAGACATCCTCTGTCGGGACTTTTCTGATTTGGAGAGGACATCTTGCCCTGTAGGTTCAGCTTAATATATCCTTTAAACACACTTCTATTTGTGAAAATTGAACCTCTGACAAACAACGAATAGAGTAAGATCCTTTATACATGGGTCACGCTGCTCTTCAAAGCGCCAGACCAAAGTGACTCCCAACATTTGTTGATAATCCATGTTACACGCAGGTGCTCATGGGGATAGTACCCCTATATAGCGAGCACTTTCTTTATACATCACACCCAATCTACAGAATAATTCCTATGTTTAATCACTATTTTATACTCCAATATAATCAATGACATAGTCAATCTAGATTTCCGTGTACCATTTCTTTGTCCAAACATTTGCCCACATTTTAATCCATCATTATAGAAGATGGTAACTTCAATAGGCAGAACAGTGTGAAGATCTTCTTCCTCTATCCTTTGTTATCATTAGATATGGGTCATTGCAGTGTCGAACATTGATTAATACTTTAGCTCTTGTATCAGCTAAAACACATATTATTAATTTCAAATTTTCTGACCTGAGTAGTGGTGATTTAATGTTTTGCTTCTAAAGTAATCAGCAAGATGAACCACAGCCGATCACGGGGCTCCAGATGCAAATCAAACGAGGGATAACAGAACAAGAAACTCCATAACAAGTTACCTCCCAACCCTCCAAAACAATACAAAAATGTGTGTTGCAGTCCGTAAAGACAAGTTAATATAATGAAAAAAAGAAACATTTGTACAATAATATTGATTGTTATAGTTTGACATAATGAAGAGAAAAAAAGTGTTGAAAAATACTTTTGCATAAAAGTGTTGATGGCCGGGTCACTATAATCCCTCTCTCTATAGGTTAAAAGTGAGTGTTAAGAATATTTATAAACATTTTTGATTGTCTTCTTGGGTATGGCCTTTTTTTTTTTTTTTTACTGAATTTATTTCCTATTTCCCTGTATATAATTTAGGCTCTTGAGATCTGTTTTAGTGTCTTCAGTATGACTAATTCAAATGTGAGTTATGTTATGTGTTATGTTCTGGAGATTTTTTAAGGAAACACAGGAAAACATTTTTTTCTTGTGATCAAACATTTTATATTTCAAACTATTTTATTATCTAATATCTTGTGCATGTGTGTCTTATGTATTTGTGTTTTTAATATACATCATAAAGGGAATCAACAAACAGTAAAGAAAGAGACTGTTTTTTAAAAGACGAAAAACTACCACAAGTAGAGGACATAGTCTTAAATTTGAGTGGCAAAGATTTAAAAGTAATATCAGGAAGTATTACATTACTGAGAGGGTAGTGGATGTATGGAATAGCCTTCCAGCAGAAGTGGTAGAGGTAAACACAGTTACACAAAAAATAGTGTTTCCACCAAAAGACAATAAAAAATAGTAAATACCCTAGTGTGCAAACGCTGCCACTCTTGGCACTCCTCAATGTGCCATAGGTCGGGAAACGAGGGGCGCAGATTGTAACACAGGGAAATATATAAAACAAGAAAAATATATATATAGTGCAACTGTGAGATGATACTGTGCAGGATAATGGATGTATAAAGGTGCACTCACAAGTGTCCAGGAAACAAAAGGCTTCACAGAAGATGTATGTTCTGTATAAACTTCTGGTTTAATCTGGGGTAGTGGGATAAATACAAAAAGACATAACTAGAGCAGTAAAATTAACAATAAAAATGGCCTGCACGTGAAGAAACACTTACAGGATCCATATAAATAAAAGGATCTGTTGGTAAGTCCACAGGGATAATGATGAAGAGTCCCAGTCTGGTGCTAGTAATGCCAAAAAAGGCTGTGAAGCTTTTTGTTTCCTGGACACTTGTGAGTGCACCTTTACACATCCATTATCCTGCACAGTATCATCTCGCACTATCTATTATTTTTTCTTGTTTCATATATTTCACTGTGTTACAATCTGCGCCCTCGTTTCCCGACAGACTAGATGGACCGAATGGTTCTTATCTGCCGACACATTCTATGTTTCAGTGTTCTATTAAAAATATGTTTGTGTTATTGAACGAATGTGTTTGTAGTTATTTTTATTTGTGGCGCTGTCCACTGTTTATATATATATATATATATATATATATATTGTTTCTATTTTTATTACCAGATCTTTATTCTTTTGTGGTTTAAATGTTAAGTTATTGTTTTTCTTTACATGGTCTGGGCATTTCCTGAAAGATACATTGTTTTATGATATTTTATTTACACCTATAATTATAAGTTGGTTTAAGATGTAATTCATTTTAGCGCTGTACATTTTGTATTATATAAAACATCCATCAACAGATGTAACATTTATGACTGACGGTGCTTCATTCATGAAAGAAGGAAATTGCATGGAATATCCATATCTCCAAATGTTGGCGTGACTCATCTCTAACAATGCAATCTTCTCTATCTCCAACAGGTGTATCTTCAGCACCTCTTGGACAAGATGATTCCCACCAACTTCAGGCTCCTGAGACTACTGGGATCAACCAGCCCAGATAGATACACATGTATGCCACATCATTATAGTTAGATCATGTTAATACAAATGTACTAGTAGAACACTATCTACTGACATACTACTGTATATCTATGTACACAGAAATGTGGACATAGATGTACAATAGTATGACACTTTATCGCCTTAGGACGCACTTACATGTGTCCTGAGATGATTAGAATAATTAAATCTTCATAGGTTCAGTCACAGGTTTAACAAGCAATGAGTGTAGCATATGTTTATTGTATGAAACCATTAATTATTCAGGAAGGAGCTTTGATAAATACAAAGACAATGTAAAATTAACAAGGATTTGTATTAGTGGAATACTAGTGTACCATAGTTCAGGATGTAGATAACCTTGCATTGTAACTATATATGCATGCACTGAATACAATATGTACTGCAATGTTCTACTCATCTTCCTTATTTTCCTGTAGTAACATATGTGGAGGAGGAAGGCATCCTCCTCATGGTGGTGGGTCCCATTACGGCACATCAGGAGCCCATCCACCACCTCCTAACCCTCCTCCGATTATGGCATTCGAGACTGTATTCCATGATGCAGTTTCTGGGATTCAGCAGGACATCGCTAGGATAAACCGGTAACTCACAATAATGGTAGAGTAGTCAGGAAACGTGGTGATGGAGAGACAGGATCAGTTCCTTAGAGGGTGAGATGTGGGAGTTGTGAATTTGGACCAGATGAAAATGATGTACCAGTAGGAATGTCAGTCGCAAGCTGAACACCACAACCAAATGTTAACACAACATTGGCCCTGAAGGATGCTTGTACTAAGGGTACCACTACTCCAGAGGCAACTTCTCCGCCTAATCTCCCTCCATCAGCACAGGTGATTGAAAGTCAGACTGGTGAGAAGGAAGATGATCCTGACACTGCTAGCCAGTTGCCTAGTTCATCATCCTCCTCCCCCTCATCAGATGCTGATGAGTAAATCACACTGATGCCTATTGGTAGCTGCCATGAAAACCCTGGTTACTTACCATTTCTTTCCCCCAGTTGTAGCCCTGCAACAAAAAACTCACTCCCCCCTCTCACTGTTCCTGCAGTGAATCCAGCATTCCCAAGATCATTTTCAGTTGACTTGTGTTCTAGCAAAATCACCAGGTGAAGATATCAGCCCTGTGTATGCTAGATACATTGTAGATTTTAAATATAATAAGTAATATAAATATAAGGTAATGTTCTCTTGGTGTGAATGCTTTTCTTTTAAATATACTGTCTTCCTCTCCTGTGTTGATTCCCTTTATATATTTAAATGTTTCAAATCATATCCATTCTGTCTTGTCTTTCTTCCAAGCAATACATGTTAAGATCCCTGTATGTTAAATTGCATCCAGCAACCCATGCACCAGTTTAGTAGCCCTTCTCTGAACTCTCTCCAAAGTATCTATATTCATGTGGAGATAGTCTTTCTAAATGTGGATGTTACATATTTAAGGCAGCTTTGCTGGAAATTACATAAAACCCTGTTAGTTCAAGCAAACAGTACACTGTGCTACTTTTCTGAGATACTTAATGTTCATAGAATGCTGAACATTTATGGGTTTATCAGAGAGCACTATTTTGCTGTTCCTTTTGTATTTTCCCTGTTCTTCATCTGGAGATTGAATCTTCAAGCAACATCCAGTTATTCAACTTTTTGTGGTTCTAAATATAATTGCATCAAAATTTAACACACAAGGCACAATATATATTTATATCATCATTTTGTTGTCCTGTAATTACTATATTTGTATTCACGAATATTGTTTTTTTTTCCCTTTATTTATGTGCGCCTGACATTCATTTCTGAATGTATACTGCTATACTAATAACACTTATTTTTACTTTGAAACAAATTGCAGGTTTATTGTAGTTTTACACTGAAATCAATTCCATAAATTTAGTGACATCATGGAGAAGGCGTACACTAGAGGCAGGCCGCCTCCCTCTTCAGCGGTTTTCATGCTCCCCTCTTCAAAAGTGAGATCTTAAGCTATTGTTGTCCAATCTTCTTCTCACTGTTGAACTTAGTTGTATTATAGTTATAATGCGCATTGGCCAGCAGCTACACATAGCATATGATTCCATATGCCGTTTCCAGACCTAGGCAGTATTTCATTTCCCTCCTGTAAAGTTGCCGCCTTAATATAAGGTAGGAAATTATCCATGTCTATAGAAGTCTAATGTCTACTGTATCTCTGTGTCTTGCAGTGTATTCCTTGATCTGCTTTCCTCTTTGCTTTTATGTGTTTATCAGACTATTTCTAGGCTATTTCCAGAGTTAACACCCCCTGAACTTTGGAGTATTTTGACGCAGAGGTGGGCTTAGTATGATATGGCCATAATATGTGACTAAATCTTCAACATTTTGACTTAAGCAAGGTGCTTTTGAAATATTTTAAATAATAAAGATATATTTATAAATTGTGGGTGGTGTGCTGATGTTCATTTGTATTGTCCCACCTACTTCAGAGACGAGCTAGGCCATGATTCCTAACCTATGGCAGTCTAGTTGTAAGTCTACTAACATTATATTATGAGCATCATAGTAATCCAAAATGTTCTGTGACAAAGATAAGGTACTGATTGCTAACCCCTGGCACTCCAAATGTTTGGCTGAGCTTAAAAAAAATGTGAGTGGAGTGCCAAAAGTTTGGTGACTAAAGCCAATGCAATCAACAACTTTAATGCTCCTGCTGAGCTCATTCTGAACAGTGTGAGGAATGTATTCCACGGCAACTACAGTGAAAGAGTTAGATACATTCTTCATAGTGATCCAGGTATTGTTGACATCATTTCCTTTGGTCTTCATCAGGCCATATGTGTACCGAATCGGGTCTAGGTTGCATTCCAGGAGTTAGGGTGCAGATGTGGAGATATAGGGCATGGTGCTGGGTAACTGTAGAGGCAGTTGCTGTATCCAGTATATCAAGACAGGAATTGAAGAAACTCAGCAAAAACCCTGGAGTAGGCATGGAGCACAACTATGACAAGATAGCATGATGTTGCAGGATCAGACAGACAAACTAAGAGGCAGACTGAGCAGCGTGAATAGCAGCAAAGCAAACTGAAGTAGAACAGAAAATAAATACAGACTGCAGGGCTACAGAATAGACTATAAGCAAAGGAAGAACACAAACAGGCTAAAGCATGAAGTATAACTACAGAGCAGCAAACATACACAGATACAGACATAGCATAAAACAGAGGACAGAGACAAGGGAACATAAACATACAAACCTAAATAAAGGATCTAGACTAACACTAGAGATGGTAATGGTGAGGATTTAGTTAAATTATGGCCATAAGATAAATCTTGCCAACCATGTCTAGGTCCTTCACAATTTGGCCCTAGAAACTAGAATTAACAAACTAGTAATTTATGAGCAATAACTGAATAACACAGAAACATACCTGAGGCTAAGCTGCATATACTGGAAGTTGAACCGAAGGCAGCGCACAAACAGGTGTGGTTGCATATTTAAATAGAGGGAGAGGAAAGCAGAAAGGAAACAAGGAAAATCCAGAATGTAACAGAACAATAAACAACAGGGAAACCAGAACTGGACTACAACATGAAGAACAAAGAAGCATACAACTGATAAACCATTTTAACAGGACAGAACTGAACAGGATTCTAAGAAAGGGTTTTATTTCACTATGATGGGGCTACACTAATACAGGGCTGGTACCATAGCCGGATTGCGCAAGTGCAGCTCTGGGAAGGGTGCCATAGTCAGGCCAGACAAGGATACGAGGAACAGGGCAGGGATACAAGCAGACAGGAACAAGCATAAATAATCAACAAGAAAGCAAAGAAAAAAAGGACACTGAAATGACTGGATACATCCTAGATTCGCCTGGACATGGATGAATCGGTACAATATGGCTGAGAACAATAGTTTGAATGTTAAAGGCGTGTTAAGGAACTGGAAATGTAGTGTATAATAACGGACATGGTAAAGGTTAGGTAAAAAAAAAAAAAAGCTAATCCAGGTCCCTGCTAATCTTTGGAAGTACAGCTGTGGTCTATATCTGATATACTGCTCAGCCAAACACCCGGGAGGATAAAACTATTTGTCAGGGAAGAAAATGGTAAATAATGAGAAAGTGGGGAGAGCCTGGATGGCAGTCAGTGGTAAGGTTTGTATGGATAAAGAAGATAAGGTTACAATGTATAGAGCTGTTGGGGCAGATAAATGTAATATAGATTGCCGCCATAAGGGGAAAAGGTGAAGTATGGGAAATGTTTTAGAAAAACATAAAGGAAGAGATAAAAATACAAAAAAGAAAACAAGATAAAAGATTAGTGGGGGAGACTAGCCCAAAACACATTGGGGGCCCAACAATTTTATTGCATCAGTGCATCGCGCAATTAGTTTTAACCACTGCTCTGTATATCATTGGATCTTATTAGTCTTTCTATTAATTTGTTTTGTCTATGTATCTAGCTACCTCTAAATCCTGTCTACATGGCTGCCTTTAATACACGGCAAAAAGTGCAGCTGCCCAGGGTACAGACACAGTTGTAGCCTCTGGTTTTATCTGCTTGCAGCACTAACACAGGCTATGCTGAGTTCTCGAGCATGCAACTTGGAAACATTCTCTTTGGATTGTTAAATCCCTGCAACCAGAGATGATAGTATTTAGATGTGATTGGCCAATCAGAAAGGACAGCTCTGCCTGCCCTGTACTAGGCTGTACATATATATTTTTATTATATATAACATCTGCGACTTGCCTGAATGGAGAATTGCCCAGAGCCCCATTAACATTTCAGCTGGCCCTGCCTGTCTGTCAGTATATCTGTCTGCCCCGTCTGTTTAACTGTCTAACCTGTCAGTGTGTGATGATTAGTAGGTTTGTGAAGGTGCACTATTGGACACTAAATAGGTTTATTTCACCTGTGCCAAAAATTAGCCAGCTCTCCCATGAACATACAGTAGCACACACGGCATGCCAACATCGTAAACATTTAACATTATTTTGGTTTCGTACATCTGAAAAGACATGTTAAAATATTGATAGATTTTATTTTTAAATACACAACTCCAACCAGCTTCCAATTAGATAACAAACATCACTGAATTGAAAACCTAAAATAAATTGAATGACATCGTGGAATGTTTTAGTAAAAGTCCCAAAGTGCATAGCGTATGTATTGTACGGCGAGTATAATACATTTAAACGTTATCAAAAGAGTATATGTTTTAAGTAGCCTGAAGTCTTACTACAGCGAGTGAAAAATCACAGGAATATTCAGGACAAAAGTCAGTGTATTTTTGCTTTCAAGAAGCTATGAACGTCTCAGAGTGAGTTAATTACACCAATAACTTTTGTTAATAAAATGTACAATGGTATAACAGTTATTTCCTATAATGGTATTCCCATAACAGTATTAAAAGGGTCATATCCTGTGTGGAAATTGAGTTGGACAGTGATGAACATTTGAACTTTGTGTTACCAAGGTATCTCTCCATGAATTTCTAACAAAGCAAGGTAATGATCTTGAAAAATTAACTTAATACTGTGATTTATTCAAATTTTTAGTTTTAAGCTAAAAAATAATAATAATTTGATACTGATAAGATCCGATACTGAACAGACTGACGCATAGAAGCATGTATCCATGATCCAGGCTTACCTTAACATGTACAATTAAACTTACAGAATTGGTTTATAATAGTATTTATAGTCCTGTGTACTTTTGGTTAGTTATGGATATGACATCACACATTTAAATTCATTAGTTGAGCGTATTAATATTCGTGTGCAGAAGCTCACTTGCTTGTGCCCAAATCATACAACCGAAAACCTCAGTATTGTGTACTCATGATTACCATAAAAAAAAATCCAAAATGTACGGCCGTTTTCTCTTTTTTAGCTGTAGATCGAACAGTAAGTCGGTATTTTTGATTTAATTATTCCAAGACTTTCCTTTGAAAGAAATAAAACAGTTTCAGTTTTGGAAAGTACACGGGAAAGAACAAAATGTTTAGCAAACACGAATACAATTTGTTAGCAAATGAAAAGCACATGTAAAATAGCTAATAATTAAACATCAGCAGAATTTGGTGCTGCTCTAATCGAGACCTCCCAAATAGTAATCCGAAAAAAACGAACTGAAAATTATAGCTAGCTGGGCAGATAGGTAAACCGTGTTATATGTATTCAGATACTTCCTAAATTACACATGCCTTCAGCTCATGGTAATACATGAATTAAGACAAACTCAATGACTGAGAAAGTATAATAACCTGCCTACAGGCTGCACCCATTTTACTTAAAGGGACACTAAACTTTATTTTTCATTTGTGCCCTGTCTGGTCGTCGACTGTCTCTCCCTTCGCAGAGAGAGACCCTAGTTTAGCATGAGACGAGCAGAGGGGTTCTTGGCTAGAGAGAGACACCCGCACTCTGTAGTCCCGTCTCCGATTGGCTGTGGAACTGACATTGTGCGCGCCAACCACGAGAACTGCTGTGTCTCACTTGTGAGACACAGCAGACAGTAAAAGCCTTAACCCATTACTAAAATAGGAGATGGAGGACATTTTTTTTTAACCCTTAAAAAAAAGTTTAATTGTCGTTTAAACTTGTTTTAGCTCACTTGTGCTAAATGAAAAAAAAAATCCACATCATATCCCCACTCACAAAAGTGGTCCAGGTTGAAAACGCTGGGCAAGTTGTCCTTGTACAAAAGACAAAGTAACCACAGATACAATGGAAAAAATGTGCATAAAAATATCTCCCTGGAGTGGTCACTAACCCAAACTATAAAGTTCTTGCAGTACTGGATAAGTGGAGAACGTCTCACACACTACACGTCAACATTTAAAAAAAAAATCTACTGAATATTTAAGTGAAATAATGCAGAAATGGTCAGTACCTTCCCTCCGTATTGTTCCAAACTCTGCAAAGCAATTGTTACCACTTCTTTGTATCTTCTGTCCATCAGCCTTTTCGACAGCTATTAAAGAAGTGAAAATTAAGTACACTTGCATTAAACATTAAAGCATTGGTGCAAAATGCAAAAACCTCGATAGCAGTACTCATAATTATTAAAAAAAGAGGGTGGGATTGATGACGTGTTGAATTAAAGCAGATTATTTTTAATTACATTTATTTTAATGGAATGTTTTTGAAGGAAAAATCTATTTAGAGATCGTTTTCAATTTAAGAGACATTATAGTTCAAAGTTCAAACACAGCTTAATTACGTAACATGGAGGCTGTATGTTCATGCAATATTTATAGTCTTGGTAAACTAATTCAGTGAATCCAAGTTATCAAAAATGAGATAACATGCACTTTACTACCAGCAAGAACCAGTCTGCATTTAAAAATCATGATATCATTTGAGTTTTACCGACTAGTGATTTAAATCCTGAATTGAATACGTTAATATGAAGTGAAAAATGTACACATTATTGTCATGCTTACACATGTCAGTAGATTCTTGAAATGAATATTAAGTGATGGTCCAACAACAGAACTTAGCTGTACTAAGCCATTTAGTCCCCTTTCAAAAACGCCACCATCTGAATGCACCTGGAATTAAAAACCACACATCAACTTAATTTCTAAAAGCAAACGCCAGGAATTAATATAAATATATACAGATCTATCAAGATACATACAAACAACGATGTAGCTTTATTTATTCTATCAAATGACGCTTATAAATGGAAAAAAAAAAATACTTTATGATACATTAAAGCAGTGTTCCGCAACTAGGGTGCCGTGAGACTGAGTTAGGTGTGCCACAGCATGGCCAGCTAGGGAACTCCAAGTGCAGGTGAAGTAACGAGGTTTCTTGACGCACTGATGTCAGATGCATGGGGAGCGCATCATGAGAGCCAATTCCCGGGAGTGCAATCTGGCGTGTATGGGGGCAAGTCGCGGGAATGCAATCTGGCATGTATGGGGGCAAGTCGCGGGAGTGCAATCTGGAGTGTATGCGGGCAAGTCGCGGGAGTGCAAACTGACGTGTATGCGGGCAAGTCGCGGGAGTGCAATCTGGCGTGTATGGGGGCAAGTCACAGGAGTGCAATCTGGAGTGCATGCAGGCAAATCCTGAGAGTGCTATGTGGGTGCTGCGGCAAGCAATCAGGTGCTGTGGGGGGAATAATAAAAGGAGGGCAGGATAATTGGAGTGAAGGGGACAGAGGAAGAACATAAAAACAAACAAAAACAAGGGATGCATTTTATCAAAAACATTTTATTATCTGATAATACTTTACAACCTCTTGAGACTGGCAGGGGGAGATGCACCATAGGCAGGCAATCTTCTACTACTTTCTATCTGAACCATGAAAATATGCTATTTAATTTCATACAAGAGGATGATCATTGATATGTTATTTGAATATGGGTTTCATAAAATAATTTAGGATTTTGCTGGCTTTCATTATATATTTTTGCTTGTTGTGTGCCGCAGGATTCTGGGAAGAGCTTTGGTGTGCCGTGGGTGAGTAAAGGTTGAGGAGTACTGCATTAAAGAACTAATATTATTTTCACCCTGTGCTATATAATGTATTTATATCTTCTCAGACATCTTTGTTAATGACCAGAAGACATCAGTAAGACAATATCAAATGAGTTCAGTTTGTCTTAGTTATTCCTGAAGCCAACAATGTATGTTACATTGGCGAATCCCCATATCTGGAAGTAATACACACCAGGGCACCTTTCAGAGCAGTTGCCAACTTTGGTAATATTGGCAGTGCCTTTTCTTCAGCTCCAGGGACCATTAGCAATTCCTTAAAACCTTCTTGAGACACAAAGGTGTAAGGATGCTTTGTTTCTTTAAGACCCTGCCACAGAAGGAAAACACAGTGAGACATTAACTACTGATAGACACGTGTTTCACATTCATTTGGATGGAAGCAAAATTTGGCAGATAAATAAAATGATTTTGATGGCATTTGATTAATTTCCACTGAGCAGATAGGTATCAGAAACGAGACGCTTCCGCTCTATACAAATTAGGTGACAGCTGTTCAAAAACACTTGTGGTTAAATAGCAATCAATCAACTATTATTTAGCTTTCAAGTGTGAAAAATATGTGAAATCAATTCCCAGTCTCCAAAGCAGGGTTAGGGACGGGCAGATTTAACACAGTTAACAGGCTTGCTGTGCACCAAAGGCATAATGTGGAGAATGTTAGTTTGTTTAAAATGTATGCAGGATGTTTCCACAAAATTATACACACACAATATTACTTGGTGTGCATCTTTACTGTTACAAGCAGGTTTACATTCACTTCTCCATCTCCAAGAGCACAAGACAATCCCCGAGCTCTACCTCGGTCTTGCTTTGCGAGACAGAGGTAGAGCACAGCGTAGCAGCGGGGTTTGCGGCCACAATCCAGGTTTCATTCCGGAGAATGCATACTGCACATGCGCTTTAGCGCTGGCACTCAACCTCACAATCTGCACACCATGGCGTTCAGATTTGTCAGGGATTGAAGTTGGGAGGAATGGATTTGCTTACCCCTCACTAGCTCTCTGCTAGTACAGAAATAGACCCTAGTTTATTGATTAGTCATAGTTAAACATGTAGGTTACAGGTCAGAGGTAGGGTTATTTTTAGTATTTGTTTTGTGGCGGGGAGTGGTGAGCAGGCAGCAGTCAGTCACACACACACACACACACACATCCAGTCACATATACACACACACACAGTCACATATACACACACAAACACATCCAGTCGGTCAGATAAAACACACACACACACACACACACACACACATCCAGTCAGTCACATATATACACACAGACAAACATCCAGTCAGTCACATATATATACACACACAAACATCCAGTCACATATATACACACACACATACAGTCATTCAGATATATGCAAAAACACATCGAGTGTTATATATACAAAAAAGAGATGATGATCTTTATGCTCCTGCAGAGGACAGGAAGAACATGGACAACTGGAGTCAGGAAGTAAATAAACATTAGAGGAAGAATCCATAGCAGGGTGAACATTCAAACTCAAACAATAAAGTATATTTAATAAAAAAAAAACATACAACATTGAATTGATCATATACTTGTCTAGCATAGAAGGTTTTTACATTTTTGTTTTAAAATTTTAGATTTAACTTCTATTGGACAACTAGTTATATATTTTATCAGTGAAACCAGAGTCGTTTGTAAAATATGTATAAGAATTGCACAAGAAATAGAACCACTATGCTTTTCAATACAAAGATAAATCTTCCTTTATTGCAAATACCTGTAAAAATAATATCAATAAATCAAAAAAAAATGAAAACATAATGTCCCTGGAAACATTATCGATGTAAACACTAGCAGTAACCCACAAATGAATTTGTTTAATCTACAGATGGGCACTTAATGGTATGTACGAAGCACAGCTTTTTGGAAGCAGATTTCCAGTAAGCTTTGCTAACTGACCTCAGCCAATGTTATGAGCACGGGATCAAAAGGAATTGTTTCTGGAAGCCGCTCCCATTGTAACTTGTGTTTTACAGAACCATGAACCAGCCTGGAAAACAAAGAGGTCTAGTATATGACATATGATTGTACACAATTTAAGAATCTGGTAATCAGGACTGCACAAACTAATAATCTGTTATTATGACTTGAAAATGATTTAATAACAACTAAAATATATGCAAAGGAAATATCTGTAACACATAATACAAAGAATGGAGAAGGAATGGATAAAAAATACAAGACAACAGAACTTGCTGCTACGGCATCAAATGTTTGAGTGAATTGGAGTATATATCCTTCAACTCCATTTTAACAGAATATACAAACTATTATTATTATGTAGCCTAAATATTTTATAATACTTTGTCAGCTAAAAGGCAGACCAGGAACAATGGGAAATGTAGTCAAAACCATCAGTAGGGCAGCAGTTTGACACCTTTTAAGCTGAAGCCCTCCCCCCAAAAAAACCTCACTAAATTTCCATGTGATGTTAAATATTATCCTTAAGGTGCTTTTAACATAGTACTTACTCCTGGGAAACTTTGGCCAAGTCAGAATTAAGAGAAAAGAAGTCTACTAAATTCATCTACTTTGGTATTGCACTACAATTATTATAGCATGCTTAGTATCATGAGGGAAGATTTTATACAATTTCTTTTTTTTAAAATCGAATTACTTTCTACCTACTACTTTCTACCTACTAAGGATGACATACAAACCAGTAGTACTATAATTTCATGAAGATTAACAGACTTAGAATACCTTGACCCCTTCCCGTTCTATACCGTCCTACTTTTTAGTGCCCAAAAGCTTGTAGGACGGCAAAGAACGTCCTTAGTTTAACAGCTCTTCGCGGCTCCTAGTGGGACTCTAAGCACTATTTATCCAGATGGAATTGTGTTAAACTCATGTACCGTTAATTCCATGTAACATCACACAAGGCCAAAGGGAACAGGAAGTGATTGATATCTATGCAACAGGCAATGTTAATTTTTCTTTGATGCATTTATCAAAAACTGAAAACTTTGCAAGACATGATTAACGATAGAAACATGCCACAAGCATAGATTTTAAAAACTATGTTGAGAGTTCTACATAAAAAGATATATACTGGTTCCAGTATGCTGGGGTATGGTCAGATCTAAATAACCATATTTACTTTTAACTTTTAGTCATTCAATCTAGTATTGCCTTTCTAAAATCAGAGGTAGGTTACATTAAAGAAACCAAAAAGGGATGACGTTACCTGCATGGGATTCCACCTCTCGAATATATAGCAGCAAACGCAGAAGGGGATCTCTGTGGTTCAGCAAACTAAACCGAAAAAAGATTTTATTAAAAATTGACAATACTTTTTTTGGCATGAAATACAGTGTTACTTCAAACAGAATTTGGAAAATGGGCTATAAAATATTTATTTCTTTACAGCTACAAACACTTTTGAGAAAAAAAAAGCCAAACTTATAAAACGATGTCTATTACTCAATTTTACGCAAGTTTTCCCATGGCCAGCTGCATCTATTAAATTTGCCTCGCTTGTCAATGTGACATAAATTGGGACTGTAAGCGGGTGTGTAACATATTACATTTAATAAACAAACATTACGTTCCAAGCTGGCTATCGGGGTGATATCAATCTACCATCCCCGATAATATTCATAAAGATGGCAGTGGTGGACAAGTATGACCAGACCAGGGGCAGTAGAGGTGCTAGATGAGAGATAGGTCTACCCTAAAACATCTCCTGAATTCTTGCTTGGTTTACTGTGAACACAGAAGAGGTCACGATCCAGACTGAAAGCAGACAGGGGAGAAGATGAAGAAATTAATTTGGCTCACTCTTCACAGAGCACTGGGGAACAACTGAAGGGGAAGCAGAGATATGTATTGCAAACACGAAATGGCTATTTTACAGCCAACCAAAAATGTTACAAATCAAAAAAAACATTCAGTGGTATAAGATTTAGATTTGTTAGGTCGCACAGTTTGTCCACGATCTTGTTCTTTCAACTTTCATTACAACAACATTTGAATTCTAGTTCTGTATCAAATAGATTACGGTTGCTTTTAAAATAGGATACAGGGCTGCCATTACTGATAATGGCGCAACATGCAACATCCAATGTCTCCTGATCAAGTCTATTTGCTACAGCACAGTGCACCCATCCTATCCCTGCAGCACCAATCGTCCATGCCCTCTAGTCTTATAGTCCACAAACATCCCTGTTATAACAGATACACATGTCCATTTATAGAAAGACACAGCTGTATAATCTCACACAGACATTTCTATACTTACAGAAATAAGTACGTACAGACATTGGTAATGTATATAACCACACACCTTTATGCTGTGAAATGAACCCCTCCCGCAATCGGACATATACATGTCTGATTTAAATGAAAGGAGGTGGTCTTCTGAGAGCCTGCTCAGAGCTCTTATGGTCATATGATCACCGAGATAACCAATCACAGTGATCATATGCCACCCGTGACAAAGCCGATTACTGCAAGGCACAGCATAGAGGAAGCACCAAGGAAGGTAACCCCGCAGGCCCCTAACATGGTTGGATTTTGGGCAGCTGCCCCACTTGACCTGCCCTCAAGACATTAAGTGCAACAACTTATAGGGATGGGACACAAAAAACAACACAGCAAACAATTCACCAATTTAGACATGGTCCAGTTATCAGGATAGAGTCCTGCATGATTATTCACTTATGGCCTGAGCTCATCTTCCAAAGCTACCAGGATGTATGTGACTCCCTATGGCTTAGTGAGAATGTATAATCATACAAACTATAAACAATTGGCTGCCTATAACAAGGAAAGTGGCCATCTTCTTTACACTATGAACAAATCTGGTTAAACTTCTCTACTATTTAGATGTTTGAGAAAAATATTTATTTTCACTCCACCTAGTCATGACTATTTTAGAGCCATCCAGATTTTTAGACCACCCAATCTTACTGGTTCCAATGCGTTTCACATGCTTAGGCCCTCTTCACACCCGTTGAGGACCATCTGCCTGGCTCAGAGAAATAGCTCTTCACACATCAAACAATACAACTTCAATATATGGCTATTTTCCAGAATCTGCACTGTATCATCACACATCAATGGTTTGGTTTTGATACAAAGTATCTCTGGCTTATTGTATGCACTTTAAAAGAATAGTTTGTGTTTGAACAAACAGACACATAAATTGTATATATTTTTGTAATGGATAACTTTTACTTAACAAAAGCAAAACGATCCTATCCCATTTGGGTAACACTTCAAAGTAACAAGAATAGCCATTTTTGCCAATGGATGAACACCATGACACAAAATAGCTGCCATTGCTGCCAGATGAGAATTGGAATCAAATCAATTATTCCCAAAGGAACTGGCACTTGATTGTAATTAAATCTTATTTTCATTGTTTATGATGAAGATATATAGTCAGAATATTAACTAAGTAAATGCATATGGGCAGCTACATTGCTTCTTTAACTGCCATTTTGTCAGTGACAAACCAGGAGATTGTTTGACAGATCGATTGGATGTATACATGCACGTAATACATTCTTTACAAGGAATGCTAACATACAGCAGTGTCCTTAGTAGGTGTACATATACTTGAGCTTAAGTATTCTAGGTTAGGGGGGTATGGGTCATTGCATCCTTACTTATTCCAGACTGTATTTACATTCTTGAGAATGAACATACCACCATTCAACATTTTAAAAAATTGTTTTCTTTTTAAAGCAGATAAAAATAAAGTATCATATTTTTACATGTATAGGATATTTTTTCGCCAATTTTTTAAGTTTAAAACTGGGGGTCGTCTTATACACAGAATTTTTTCATTGTAGCGAGTTAAAGTACCGTTGCGGTCCTTAGCGCAGCTGCTTCAGCACCCCCTGCCCATACGAGAATGTGATCGTATGCATTTAAACAATGATGCCTCGATCTGCCCGGTGATCGCGGGTGCCGTATTGGATGGAGCATGTTCCTCCAATACAGCATGCCCAGAGGAGAGCAACAGAAGTGATAAAAAAAAAATCTCTTCCGTCACTCTGAACCTGTTGCTTGACTGGGGGGGGGGGGGAAGGAAAAAGCTAACCCTAGATCTAGGGTTAGGGTTACAATTAGTAATGGTGTGTGAGTTTCAGTGTGCGTATGTTTGAGTAGCAGTGTGTGAAGGTGTGTGGGAGTATTTCTTCTAAATTTCTTAATTTTGTACTCAAAAAATAGGGGTCGTCTTATACATGGGGGCGTCTTATCCACGAAAAAATACGGTAATTTTGCTTGAGTATCTCATAGACATACACACTTCCTTCCCAGCTAGTTCTGAATACAGTGCATGCTTTGAGGGGTAGTTTACCATTAAAATTCATAATTTCAAGCTGTAGCGTTCCTCTGTGAACAAGACTCAGGTTAAACATATTATGATTAGTTCTCCTTGGCACAGCAAGAGCACACCTGCTTCTATGCGTTAATGCATTCTGCACACTGCTGGCGACTGATGGGAAGATACCGATGAGATGTACCCTGACAAAACTCTGTGACCTAAACTGCTCTCTGATGAGTAAAGCTGAAGCATGAAATGAGAAGGCGAATAATATACATGCCATGCACTCTGCCAGAGAGAGAAGGGGTCACATATACAAGCATACAAACAGGTGTATATGTATGGAAAACATTACAGACTCCCTCTAAACATCTGCAACTTCCTTCATGTCAAATAGAGAAAACAATTTCTTCTAAAATAGAATACTGTCGAATCTTGACCAGTGTATGGATTATTTTGGGTGTGTTTCCAACAAATGTATTCCCAAATGCTTCTTTTATAAGGAATTGAACAAGTCTCTCAGGGTATGGGTTACTCGGATGCAAGGAGTGAGAGAGGGCATTTCCTACCTCTATGGTACAGAAGGAGTTGGACTAGCACTTACTGTTGTTTAAATCTCACTTTGCATCTTTATGTAGCAGGACGTTTCTCCACTAGTGTTATCTCTACATCAGGACTTGACAAACGTTACTGTTTTTTTAGGAGCCAGCAAAAAAATCTAGGAACCAGACAACGGAACATGCACACACATGTACACAGACACAAACACACACACACGTATACCAGGGCTTGACAAATGTAATTAGATTTTAGGAGCCAGCAAAAAAATTTAGGAGCCAGACAATCACGCAAGCATACACGCAATTCATAAACACACACGCCTACTTTACATATACCCATATATCCAAACACCTCACACACGCCTACTTTACATACACATATATACAAACACCTCACACACACACCTACTTTACATATACCCATATATCCAAACACCTCACACACACACCTACTTTACATACACATATATCCAAACACCTCACACACACACCTACTTTACATACACATATATACAAACACCTCACACACACACCTACTTTACATACACATATATACAAACACCTCACACACACACCTACTTTACATACACATATATACAAACACCTCACACACACACCTACTTTACATACACATATATACAAACACCTCACACACACACCTACTTTACATACACATATATACAAACACCTCACACACACACCTACTTTACATACCCATATATCCAAACACCTCACACACACACCTACTTTACATACACATATATCCAAACACCTCACACACACACCTACTTTACATACACATATATCCAAACACCTCACACACACACCTACTTTACATACACATATATACAAACACCTCACACACACACACCTACTTTACATACACATATATACAAACACCTCACACACACACCTACTTTACATACACATATATACAAACACCTCACACACACACCTACTTTACATACACATATATACAAACACCTCACACACACACCTACTTTACATACACATATATACAAACACCTCACACACACACCTACTTTACATACACATATATACAAACACCTCACACACACCTACTTTACATATACCCATATATCCAAACACCTCACACACACCTACTTTACATATACACAAATATACAAACACCTCACACACACCTACTTTACATATACCCATATATCCAAACACCTCACACACACCTACTTTACATATACACAAATATACAAACACCTCACACACACACAAATATACAAACACCTCACACACACCTACTTTACATATACCCATATATCCAAACACCTCACACACACCTACTTTACATATACACATATATCCAAACACCTCACACACACCTACTTTACATATACCCATATATACAAACACCTCACACACACCTACTTTACATATACCCATATATACAAACACCTCACACACACCTACTTTACATACACATATATACACACATATATTCAAACACACACACACCTCACACAGTCTTTTCTTGGTTTCTTAACGTGCCCCCCCTCCCTGCTGCCGTGACGACACCCGGCACTCAGACACGCGTTGCGCGAGGGGGCGGAGCTTGCAGTCTGTGCGGATGGCACAGACTTTACCCCCTCGCGCTGCGCAAAAAAAAAAAAATTCGGATTGGCAGTGGTGAGGGGACCATGAGGCTGACGGCACCCAGGCGCCAGGTCCAATTTACTGGTCGCCATGGCGACCTGGCGCCTGGGGTTTGTCGAGCCCTGACGTATACAGTCACAGACACACACATGTATACAGTCACAGACACACACACAAGTATACAGTCACAGACACACATACTTCCAGCTCCCTTTGTAGGAAAACAGATTGTGGAGCAAAAGTTAATTCCATTTCTTTGCTTCCCGCCATGCACTGGGCACTACAGCGCAGTGAGCATGGGGACAGAGCAGGAAGTCTGTGCACCCGGTGCACACACTGCTCCCTCGCACGCTGCTGGTTAAAAGTTAAAAAAATAATGATCCCAGCAACGACGGCACCAGGGCACAATGTCTAATTTCCTGGTTGCCAGGAAGTTATGGCTTCACTCACAGTCTCAGATTAGTGGATAACAACAGTGGTTGTGATATGTACTGCAATGTGGCAAGGGTTAAAATAATTTGGTGGACACAATGTTTCCTTAGAGAAAGCAAGGATTAAAATATTACAGAAAACTCACCATTTAACTTTAATCGGGGCTGAGGCAGAGCAGGGGCCTAATTACCATAACAATATGTGAGCTGCCTAGATTACATTCCTGCATCCACAGACAGCTGAAAGATGCACTGATCAGATTTTCATTCATACACTAGCAGTTTCTTCCAATTTGTAATTTCAACTATACATAAAAGAAAATTAAGGATTATACAAAATGCTTAATAGGATTAAAGAGGGACTAAACATTATAGGGTCGGCTCAGATAGCCCAGACTTCAGTGATCCGAGTAGCTCGTAAATTCAGGTTACTCAGACACCACCAAAGTGATGTCCATTTGTGTCTGTCCCTCATGAGAACTGTTGGGCCGATGGAACTGCAAAAAAACTGAATTATTTTTGCCAAGCGTTTCCAGCCCTCCCCTGGTGCTATAGGACAGCTGAGTATTATGGAGTGATGAAGGACACACATGTTATTTTTAAACACACTAAAGTGACTTAAATGGACACTCCCACCAAAAAATGAAAAGGGTTTATTTTTTTGCATTGTTGATTTCAGATATGTCTTTTATTTTAGTTATGCGAGTTAATTTAATTAAATATTTTACTAAACAAGTGTGACTGGGCACTGCCATTTTGTGAAATATAGTGTTTTTGGGTGCCACCCTGTAGAGACTTTACAGCATTAGTATATCACTTTGGGGCTGGGGACACAGAATGCAGTCTATAAGTCAGAATTCTGACCATAGACTAGCATTGAATGGGAGGGTAAAGTAACTATTACATCACAAGGGGGCAGAGTTATGATCCTGTTTGATCAGGTCAATCTCCTCTCTCTGTGTTGGAAGGCAGGTTAAAAAAACAACAACGTTGTATACAGCCACCTAGTCCTGCCCACCATGATATATAGGAGCCAGTAAGAAAGCAGGGGTGTATATCTTATGTAAGTGGTAGTGTCCTTTTAAGCATTTTCATCATTTCATAGAAGACAACATATAAAAATGTATTCCCAAAATAAAACAGAAAGATACTTAAGAGTTAATACAAACTAATACTATAGGAGTCCTGTACTAAACAAATGCAGAGCAAACAAAAATAGGTAAAACATGAGTATGTAGCAATTTTGTAACATTTTGCGTGGTTTTTTGTTTTGTATTTTGCATATCCGCAGTGTATTTTTATTTAGTGTGCATTTTTGTCTGGATAATATATTGTGATTATATTTGTGCACGCTAAAGACATTCTGCGTGTGAAAAGGACACCACCTTTAACAAGTGCTAATTAAAAAATATAAAAAGAGAGAAATAGGTTTTCATTCTCAAAAATGCCTATTTTGTATTTACAATTTGCTCATATTTGCCATTGGTGTGTTAAATGTTTAGTACATTACAAAAAGGAGCAAAGAGCAAAAATTGTTTTGCACATTAAATATGTTGGCTTTTTTTTTGTACATGCCCCATTTGTTACTGTATCTCAAATAAAGAGGTGCCTTTAAACGGTTTGCACACAGGACAACGGCATGGCTACGGTTTTCGGTATCAAAATGGTGCCTCCTAACTGCGGACATCAAAGTCTATTCCACACCGATATCTCCAGGCACCGAAATGCACCGAAACGAAGAAAGACACAAACAAACCTTTTTATGAATATAGCCGAAGTCCTTCGATAGAAGTCAATGGGAGGACTTTGGCTATAACTCAAACACTTAAAAATAAAGTATATGGACATAAAATCTAAATACGTTTTTGTTAAAAAGAAAATCATATATTAATGTAAATATACTATATAATAATATATTATAATTGTATACACATATTTTTGTGTTTAAAATATTGGAGTAGCAGCATTCCTCGAATGTGTGAAATTCGGTTAAAGTGCCCGGTCCGAATCCATTTGGGGAGAAATCAGTGTATAATGAGTATTTTTTATGTACACAGAAAAATCACTAATGCATATATAGCAGAAAATTGTAATTTATATAGCACAAATACACACACAAAAAAAGTACAAGCAAAGGAAATACATAGAAACACTTACTGGGTCTATGGTTTTAGGATTCAGTTTGTCACTTGGTCTTCCATGAGTGCCACTTGTGGACTTTACAGCGCCAGTAGCAGAGGCAGAAGGAGAAGGTGTGGCTCTATTTCTTTGCACAGTGCTTCCTGTCTGGCTTCTGGATTTTGAAGACATTATTTTTTTTAACCATGCATCCTAAATGTATGAAAAACAGAGGTGAAAAAAAAAGCATCATGTTAAAAACTTGCTCAGTTGAAATAGGTAAGTAAATGTATCAATAGAGTAAAATTCAGCATTAAATATAAAAATCAACCATTTAAAATGGCTGATAAAAGTAACACTGGAACAGAGAATACAAATAAAATGTGTTTCACATTTTCTTTTTGTAATGCAAATATCCCGTGTCTTTAGTTCAGGGCATCAAACTGCAGCCCTCCAGATGTTGTAGAATTATAACTCCCATATTCCCCTGCCAGCCGCTTAGCTGACAACGTATTATGGGAGATATAGCCCATTAGCACCTGGAAGGCTGCAGTTTGACACCCTGTCTCTAGTAACTAATGACAATTAAATCTAATATAGATGGCACAGGCTTTGCAGGCTTATAAATATCATTATGCATGGTGGTTAATACTGCAACATACATTTTCCATAAAATATAATTGAAAATCTGGTATCTGCCTAGTGCCCCTGACCCCATACAATAAATAAAATAATGCCTATGCTGCCCTAGGTCTGACTGAACTCAGACACCCCCTTATCTTCATTTGGCCAACCCATTCTTGTCCATGCCACACCTATGCCTGTTTTTGGGATCCAAAATCATTGTCCACAAATACCTTGCCAGTGCCATCTATGTGCCCACACACCTTCGCAGTGCCATCTCTAAGTTGCAACAGCTTCCCAGAGTCACCTTTTGTGCCCAAATCAGCTTCCAATGCCATCTGTGTCCAAACACCATCCCAGTGCCACCATTGTGCCCAAACACAAACCCAGTGCCACCATTGTGGCTAAACACCATTCCAGAGCTTGTTAGCTTACCTGGAAAGAAAATGGAGCTGGCAGACTTAAAAAACAGAGGGGGTGTATTTTTATGCTGCGGGGCCCTGCACAGTGACGCCCTGGGCCTAGGCATTGTTGGTCCCTGCCAGGATACACCACTGGGTTATCTCTTTCAGTGCTGTAGGGAGCAAAGTGTTTTGTCCCTACAGCACTGAAAGGGCCAATGTGCATATATTGCATTAAAGGGACTGTAATTGCAATTATTAGGCTTTCAAACTACTTTAAAATGAATGTTTTGCATTGCTTAAAATATAAAAAAAAAAAAAACTTACAGTTAGATGAATATGTGAAACTACATTCATTTTCAAAAAACCAGGACTGCTCACACTAGCTGAATAAAAGTCAATTTCCTTTTTTTTTTTTAAATAAAAGAACCAATGACAATCTTTTTATTGAGCGATGTTTGTGGGAAATGCATACTATGGGTCTTCATGCAGTGGACTGTGGACCAATCTATATGTTTCCTGAATATTGCACTGGAGTATGCATGTTTCATAAGCTTCCCTGAATAACACAGCAGATGTTTTGGTCATGGTGGTATTGGCACATGCAAGCAGCTGTATCATGGTCATGCAGTGCAGAGCGCAATGGATACAAACAAAACACTTGCTCTGCACAATACCTGCTTCACTTGGAGTTTCCATATTAGCATGTGCAGCTGCAACCTTTACTACCATCCATTGCCAATACAACTGCTCCTCCAGTCTATTTAATACCTATTCAGATGTCATTTCCCCCCGAAACTGACTGGCTACATGGTAACCCCTTACTAGATTTGCCACCAAAGCCATTTTTACCAGCCACATATACCTCTTAGATGCTGCCTTGCAAGTTGCAGTATGCAGAAGTCATATGTGACCAAAAGGAAATCAATTAACTAATCACCGGATTTCTGAGGGATCCACTACCTAGTTAATGGATTTCTGTCTGGTCATATATGATTGCTACATATTGCATGACATATAAGAGTGTGGCCGGTAACAAATATAGGTGATTGTTTATCTATGACACTATTCTGAACTATAAGTAGCATAAAGCTCAGCCAGCCATGTCTTACTAACACATGGAAGCCTTCAGCATTGTAATATTAACACACGTGTGATTTTTGACACAAGAACTGTTCCCATGACGAATGACCGGTCGGCTGAGGTTCATGGGACATGTAGTGCAGAACACCCATGGCGCCATCATTGATCTATAGCCATGGGGTGTAGAAACTAACGATATATACCTTAGAATCTGCTTGTCTCTTAGAGAATAACAGTAGCTGGCGTCATTCCCGGTACCCGGTGATCAAGGCCGCCGTTAAAACTCTATGTCCTCTGCTTCAGCTACTTACAAGACTGCGAGGCGGCTGTGCAAACTACTTCAGTTACCATGGGAACCACAGCAGGTATACGGAGTCCCGAGAGGTACAAACTTAGCTAGAGACGTGTTGGAAACAATGTAACAGCCTATTTCTCTTATTCTGTAACTGATGTGATGATGTAGTATATAGTTTGGTAAACGGCATGAATTATTTCATTTTTTTATTACAGGGAATAAACTCATTCATAGAACGCACTTAAAAGTTATTTGTTTGAATACCGCACTTATATAGGAATACGAGTATTTGTTACTTTTTTGATGGTTTTTTTCAGTTGCTTGATCCATGAGGCAGACGTGTTGTAGAAAGACAAACCCTAGGTAATTTAGCTGTTTAATTATTTCCACAATACATTGTATTATACATTTATGTGTATCTTTAAGTCCCCCTAACCTACGCTGTACTAAAATGTGAAAGAATACAGTTCATGACTTCATTGTGGGTTTCTTAGATTGTGATATTGAACAATTGACTCCAGCCTTACTACTGTCTACCTAAAAGAAGTGATATAGTAATAATGTATAAATAAAATAAATAGAAACTAACCCGTATGTACTCCACACACAGAAAAAACTTCATATAAAATCAAATGTGGAGAAAAAATATCTCATTCTCGGGGAGCAGGCCTCTTACAAATAGAGAAAAAGTATAGCAGCTAGTCTTAAAAAAAGGGAGACACAGCGCTAAAGTATACCCCAGAAAAAACAAGACATATTTATGAAAATGAAGAATATTTATTATACATCACAGACAGTGGTGTATCTTGATTTTGTGCTGCCCTAGGCAGACAAAATCCGGGCACCCCCCTACCCAAGCTGTACACCCACGTTACACACCTAAGACATGCCCCATCATTCAGACTCACATCAAGCTCATACTCCCATCACACACACACTCCCATCACACTCAGTCACACACTCCTACTCCCATCACACTCAGTCACACACGCCGACTCCCATCACACACACTGTCTCCCATCACACACACTCTGACTCCCATCACATTCAGTCACACACACTGTCTCCCATCACACACACTCTGACTCCCATCACACTCAGTCACACACACTGTCTCCCATCACACACACTCCTACTCCCATCACACTCAGTCACACACTCCTAATCCCATCACACTCAGTCACACACACTGTCTCCCTTCACACACACTGACTCCCATCACACTCAGTCACACACACTGTCTCCCATCACACACACTCTGACTCCCATCACACTCAGCCACACACACTGTCTCCCATCACACACACTCTGACTCCCATCACACTCAGTCTCACACACACACACACACACACTCTCTCTCTCTCTCTCTCTCTCTCTCTCTCTCCCATCAGCACTTACCTTTCCTTGGTGGCTAGTGGCGGCAGCATGGTCCCTCCATGCTGCCTGTTCGGCTTCCCGGCGATTGTGCCGACAGGCCACGTGACCGGGTGCGCGTATGACGTCAGCGCGCCCGTCACGTGACTGTCGGCACTTCCGTGTCGGCACACTGCACGGGGAGCCGAACAGGCAGCACGGAGGTTTCTCTGTGCTGCCTGTTCGGCTCCCCGTGCAGCCTGGCAGGCAGAGCGATGGTGAGGGGGGATCTTCCGATCCCTTCTCACCTCAGTCTCTGCCTGCAAGCGCGGTCTTTTTTTTTTTTTTCTTTTTTTTTTCTCTTCAGTGCTGGGGGGCGCTGCCAACCCCCAAAATTTGCCACCCTAGGCATCCGCCTAGGATGCCTCGCGGTGAATACAGCACTGATCACAGAATAAAAACATACATATATATAAGGTAAAAATACCACAAAAAAGCCCTTTTGTTATTTCATATTTATTTATATATAGAGAGAGAGAGAGAGAGAGAGAGAGAGAGAGAGAGAGAGAGAGAGAGAGAGAGATTGTATTTACTTCATTTCTGTGTCCATGTGACCATTTATTATTATTTGTCTTTTTGTGGTACTGGACTTTTTTGTGGTCTTTTTACCTTATATATATGCATGTTTTTATTCTGTGATGTATAATAAATATTCTTCATTTTCATAATTATATGTCTTGTGTTTTCTGGGGTATACTTTAGCGCTGTCTCTCCCTTTTTTTAACACCACAAATTAAGGTATTAAGCAATCTTGGAATATAAACACATCAAGATCACAGAAACAGCAGATTGATTAATAGCAGATTTATTAATAATAATACAGCAAGTGGCCCCAAAATGCTTTAGCGCATGTGCAGACTTATCTAAGTCGGCAGCAGAGTATAAAATATTAAAGTCTCAGACTGCCTTTTGTTTGAAATAAACTGTGATAATGTACAACACATGTGCATGAGTGAGTGGCAGAATGGGAGTGTGAGAGAGATGGATGTGCATGTGTGTGTCTGAGTGAGTGGCAGGATGCGAGTGTGAGAGAAATGGATGTGCATGTGTGTGTCTGAGTGAGTGGCAGAATGGGAGTTTGAGAGAAATGGATGTGCATGTGTGTGTCTGAGTGAGTGGCAGAATGGGAGTTTGAGAGAAATGGATGTGCATGTGTGTGTCTGAGTGAGTGGCAGAATGGGAGTGTGAGAGAGATGGATGTGCATGTGTGTGTATGAGTGAGTGTCAGAATGGAAGTTTGAGAGAGGCACTTCTGCACATGTGTGTCTCTGAGTGTACATGCGTGGAATTGAAATTTGCAAAGGGGAGGAGTTAGTAATATAGCCATGCCCTCATGGAGGGCACCCCAAAAAAACCTGCACCAAGGCATATGTGACCCTAGGATTGTCCCTGGGCCTCAATGCACCATTTGCCTCCCCATACACTCATAGTGGTAATAACATGAGAGAGAAAGCTATGCACTAATGGGGGTTGCAGGTGAGATGGCCATTAAATCTCACCATGTTAACTGTACATTATGCAGGGACACACATGATGCATAGTTGTCAACATTGGCTATGTTTCCAGGGACACGCATGTGTTCCACATGCTGCAGAAAGACCATGCAAAGTACAGCCCTGTAGGATGTATACATGCACAGACAGAATCCAATGAATTAATCAGGGTGGAGATCTCATAGGACCTACCATAACTAACTAATTGGATTCTGTCAAGTGGAACACATATGTGTCTCTGGAAACATGGCCAATGTTGGCAACTATTACTGTGATGAAAAAGAAGCCAGCTCTACTCACAGCCTTTGAAAATCTGGAGGGCAGGTGCTCCTAATCGTGAGTGAGGACTGGATACAAAAAAAGGGTAAGTGCACTCCACTCTCTGGATTCAATGCAAAAAAAGGTGCTTTATTCAGTATGTAGCAAACAGGAAAAAAAAAATGGATGGACAAAAAATAAACTGGGGTAAGGGAGGACGACCTGACGCGTTTCGCATGTTACCACGCTTAGTCATAGGTCACTTACACCTTTTTTTGTATCCAACTGTTACTGTGCACTAATACAATAAACATGTAATATCTAAAAGGCCTCTATCACCTACACATTGGTTTTACTGTGACTGTAGAAAACACAAATGAAAGCAGTAAGGAGAATGAGGTGCCACTAGCCTCAGTAGCACACAATTGAGGGGGTGCAGTGATGAGGGCTACATATCTAGACGGATGCCCTCTGATGAAATGGCGCTACAGGTCACTGCCCCTCCTACCTGATCTGTCGTTTAAATCAAATCGCAAGAAGGCCAAGTCATACTCGGATACCAGGATGTTAGCAAATTATGAGGCAGGCAGCCTGATACCGAGGCTGCTTTGGAGCTCACCTTGCTCCCTTCCATGGGTCATGCAGTGGTGTATCATGGTTTTGTGCTGCCCTAGGCAGACAAAATTTGGGCACCCCCCCCCCCCCCCCCACTCACATTGCACACCCACGACATGCCCCATCACCCCATTACAAGCCCCAGAACCCACATTGCACGCACATTAAATGCCTAATCACCTCATTACATGCCCCCATCACCCACGTTGGATGCACACTAAATGCCTAATCACCCCATTACATGCCCCAGAACCCACATTGCACGCACATTAAATGCCTAATCACCCCATTACATGCCCCAGAACCCACATTGCACGCACATTAAATGCCTAATCACCCCATTACATGCCCCAGAACCCACATTGCACGCACATTAAATGCCTAATCACCTCATTACATGCCCCCATCACCCATGTTGGATGCACACTAAATGCCCCATCACCCGATTACATGCCACCTTCACCCTCATTTCATACCCCCACCAAGTCCATTACATGCCCCCGTCACCCCCAATTAATTGGAGCTAAAGCTTGCTGAACAGTGAGGGAGGGAGCAAAATGTTTGAAGCACCAGAAATGTGCTTTAACACCCTCTGGCAAAGTGCCGCCCTTAGTGCCTTGTTTGTCTTGTGGAAGATACACTCCTGGGGGCATGGCCGTCGGATCCAATGGTTGTTGTGATTCACCACACTTCAAGGTTAAGGCCAAAGTAGCCAAGTTTGAAAAACTCTGTTCCATTCCACTTCACTTCTCAATTCCTAGCAATTCTCTCATGAATAAATCCCTAAATGTCCTTCATAGCTGACAGGCAGCTCATTTTTGGTGAGTAACTCCCATACAGTGAGAGGAAAAGCGGGGGGGGGGGGGGTCATGGGGCCTAAATATAGTTACTTTCCACCACTTTTCACATTCAGTGACCTACATTAGAAATGATGCTATAACGCTGAGTTTAAACCAGGGGTGTATCCTGTCCCTGAGTGACATGTGTGCACCAGACTGGCAGCCCACCTACACACAATATATCCAGACAGACGGCAGCAACGAATCCACTCACTCTGTAGCCAATTCGACCAGCATGAAAAGTATACAAAGAGTGAGTGACTCAGATGCCCGAAATCGCTGCTGCCGTTGGCCTCTCGGATATATTATAGTATTTCCGGGGTTTGTGGGCTGTCTGTTGGAAGCACACAAACCCCGGGCTTGTGCTAGGTGTGTGGCACACACGGAGGATCCTGGTTTACACACCTTATAAAGTTAATAGCACAGCTAGAGAAATAGCTGCTGTTAGTTGACAGACAAGAAAAGGATACATTTCCCATCTCAACTATGAATGCCTGACACAGGCTCATCCATTATCAATGCATTATTTAGTGAACAGACCCCACAATATAAATAATTACACACCGGTCGCCCATATTTTATGGATGTATTAAAGCCAGTACATTGTGATAAGTATTTGCCACATGCATTATGTAATTTCAGCCACATGATGGCACTGTGCAGCTGTCTCCAAAAGAGATCCTGCACCTATCTACTTGTGACACTATTAATGTACAACACCTTTTAAAAAATTATTAGCATGATATGCCGTCTCTATTCATAACAGTTATCACCTGTGTGACAAAGGAGCGATATTTTGCAATTGGTAAAATATGTCAATGAAATCCAAAATACATAGGAAATATACAAATATTAAATGCCTGTATTGTTATATTGAGTGCCAGTGAATTGTCCCTTTTTATGATTCATTTTTGTTGTTGTTGTAAATTATATTTTATTGCTAAAGGTAATAGTGCTGCCTGACATAATTATGAAAGAGTTCAGCAATACAGTTCCAAGCAGGCCCAGCTGCAAGGTTTATGTCGGCTAAAAAAACGTTTCTGCAGAAATTAGAAAATTAACCCCGTAGGGCACCCGGGTGCTTGTGGTGATTCGACCAAGAGTAAAAGAAACATTAAAACATTCTGCAAATGTAACATCAGTGGTCTAACAGTATCCCACCTGGACTAGACTCTGGAACCCATTTTAGGATACAAACCAAACTGTGGGAGGGGGTCTTAACTCAATTCCTTCGTATATTAAAGGAAACAGGGTAAGAAAAAGGGATAAGAAAAGGAAAGCATTAGACTGGAATGATGGAATGAAAAAGATGGCAGGGTGGAGAAGGAAAGAGAAGAGAACAGCTCAGAAAGAATGAACGAACGCTCCTGAAGGAGGGTCGTCATGGGTGGCATTATAGAGGACACCAAAAAAAGGGGCTTCATGGCCAACTCTTGGGGCCATTCAAAGGTGCGCACTCTAGATCTAGTGGGCAAAGTGAGCCAGGTTCATTGATTCATTTTTAACTTTGTTACTTAAATTAGCTGACTAGTGTTTAATTTGAATTTGACATGCTATGGTTGCCATCCAGCCAGCAATTTACTGGCAGGCTAATAAAACATTGGCTTGAGGACAATGTTAAGTCTATGGAGGAGATAGCATGCTTAGGAGAGAGACAATCGCAATTTTATTTTTTATAGGTTTTTTTTTTTTTTGCCCCCCACTTGGGCAAGGTAAAGGTGGGCTGGATTATGACACTGTAGACATTGCAAATGTCTCTGCAGAAACAATCACAGTACAGATGCATGGAAGCACAAGCTGTCATTACTTCAACCATTCCTTGGGAGTGGCATTGTCTTGGGTTCAGAAGTAGGGCAGCAGCACATAAGCTTAACATCAGCAGTACCAATGCAAACCTGGGGTTGTAGTGGTGATGTGCCCAACATTTATATACGCTAGAACAGTAACAACAGGTTCTGAATAACTTTACACACTGTTCCATTCTGATGGACATGTCTAGGTGTGTGGGAAATGCCAAGATTCCTGCCACCCATTATCACCCCTTCTGTGACATTTGGTGGTGGTGGGTTGATAGTTTGGGTCTGTTTCTGCTGGGATAGACTTGGTCGTTGTGCAGTAAACTATGAAAGCCTTGAACTACAGAGCCATTGTACTCTGTACAGTATTGACAATACTGTGGGAAGTATTGTCATTTCCAGCACAGCAATGCTCCATGTAATACAGCGAAGGTTGGACAAGACTGGCTTGAGGTCAATGAAGTTGAAAAGTTTCACTGTCCTGTTTCAGAGCACAGATCTTAATCCTATTGAACATCTGTGTGATGTACTGGAGTGCCGGACTAGACTCGGGCCAAACCACCCTACATCCAGGCTTTCTCTGGCAAAGGCTTTGCTGGAGGAGTGGAAGTCCATTGCAAATGAGACATATCAATATATATCATACATATCTACGTATTTGTAGAAAGTATGCCCACGGGTCCAGGCAGTCATTAAAGCCAAATGCGTCCCGACTATGTATTACGTTTCATAATTAAACCCTTCATAAATGAATGTTCGTGCCAAGGACACATAATAATCCCCAGTAAGCTTACATTTAGGGAATGCAGCCTAAACATTTCCAACCTGGTTTGCATGTTATTTTATGCAAAACTATGTTGCTGTTATTGTTATAAATTGAAAACTGCACTTTTGCATAGAATTTCCAAACATTTATAGACCATCATCCCATAAATTTTCTTTGGCACTTACAACATTACTGAATATCTTCTCAATGTACTGATGTAATTCTGATCACATATGTATGTGGTTAGACAGACACTGGATCTAAAGTGGAAATTTCTAGTGTGATGTTTACACATCTAATTCCAAAATAACCAACAGATTTCACAATTATTTAGAACAGCTCAAGGTTACCTTTCTGTAGCCCAAACATAAACCTTTTAACAATATTATTTTTCATGGTAAAAAGGCACTATGACAGTCACAGGCAGTGCAGTATTTACCATGAGGCATCCTAGGCAGATGCCTAGGGTGGCAAATTCATTAGGAGCAGCGAAAAAAGCACCCCCAAAATCTGGACCAGCGCCGCTCCACCTGCCACAGCAATCTCAGAGGGCTATTGAGCCCGATTGTGATGCCCTCGGTGCCGAATATCAAACTTAAGGCCGCCCATTACATTTTTTTTGAGGGGGTGGGGCATCGTGTTTCATCCAATCATACCCTAAATACACCACTGATGATGGGGCCAGGTCACGTGAGCTATTTGCACTCATCGCACGGGGAGACAAACAGGTAGCATGGTAGTACACCATGCTTCCTGCCACTACCACCAGGGACCAGGGTAAATATTGGGGTGCCAGGGGGCTATTATAACAATAATAGCAACATAGTTTTGCATAAAATAACATGCAAACCAGGTTGGAAATGTAATGGGTGTGATGGAGGCATGTAATGGGGTGATGGAGGGATGTAATGGGTGGGATGGAGACATGTGATGGGGGGATGGAGGCATGTGATGGGGTGATGGAGGCATGTAATGGGGGTGATGAAGGCATGTAATGGGGGGTGATGAAGGCATGTAATGGGGGTGATGAAGGCATGTATTGGGGGAGATGGGGGCATGTAATGGAGGTGATGGGGTTGATGGAGACATGTAATGGGGTGATGGGGGCATGTAATGGGTGTGCAACATGGGTTATGGGGCATGTCGTAGGTGTGAAACGTGGGTAGGGGGGTGCCCAAATTTTGTCTGCCTAGGGCAGCACAAAACCAAGATACACCACTGGTCACAGACCTTTGACCTCAGACATTTGACTGCAAAACAAAATTAAAATCTATTATTATGCTCCTGAGCTCAGTAGACAGCATTCTCAGTGAAGTCTCAGTTAATATTCTGGGAAGATTAGAATAATGAATTAAGCAATTGCTTCAGCTCCAAGTTACAGTGTTTTATATACCAGGGTCCAGCAATGGCCACCTCTCTTTATTAACAAGAACAATAGGCTGGGTGAAACTGAGAATTCCACCTAGTCTTAGATCTGTTTGGTGATTAACCCCTTCATGAACTTATGAGTTAACTCCTAAGTTAACTCGTCATTAAGCGCTGCAGTGTTTGCAGCCTTATGACGAGTCATGTAATTAAGCCGGCGCTGTGCTCCGGACGCACCTCCATTGGGTGTAAAACGGATCCAGGAATCCGCCTCATTTTTTTGTGTGTGCAATTGTAAAGTTGTGTTACCTAAATATATTAATTATATTAATTTATGTATTCATTTAATTACAGTTAACCCCTGCATGCCCGCACTATGGTTCTAATGGAAAAGGGGGTCAGTGTTAGTATTGTACTAGTTTTGTACAATATTTTTGTGAAAATAGTGAAATTCCTTTTTTTTTTTCTTCCAAATTTTCCCTCGTTATATATGTATTTTGGAATATTAAATTGTGTATTATTTATATGTATAGGGCATTTAAAGAAATCTCTAACTGTCCTTTAAAAAAAAACTACATATATGTATGGGTGCATTAAATGACAGAGAGGAAAACTATGTTTAAACAGCCACAAATCAGTATGGAAAAATTGGCTCTGGTCATTGGCCCAGGAAAAGCCCTGGTCCTTAAAGAGTTAAGGAATACTTCTCTTTATTTGCTCTTTCTTGCTTCAAAATGGACTCCATTGTGGTGGCATAACAGAGACCGTCTTTTCAAGTAAGCCCAGTAGCTGTAATGGGATGTTAGATGCTCTGGTCCTTCCTGTACACTGCTGATCATTTAGGTCATATATGTAACTATAGTTTTACATGACAATAAATGATATCAGCATCTATGTTTTTCCTGAGACCAATCTGCTTTGGACCTCCCACCTTCTGCAAAAAAAAAGGAATCATTTAGGATTGATTGGTCACATACATTATTTAAACATTGGAATTATTAAAGTAGTATGTAAACTGTTGAGCATAATAACAAAGGTTAAACATTTACTGCATATATATTTGCAGAACGTCAAAATTGTATATCCCCCCTATGTATATAGAATAACACCAAGCACCGTAACACATTCATGTATAAAAAACATTACACGTTACAAATATCTTCTTTTTACCCTGATGTGGATTCCTAGAACTGTAAATTTGATATTACTAATCTATTTAATATTTTAAATGTTTCAGCTTCTGTAATAATGTAATTGTTTTTAATCTGTAATTTCTAATATTATGTTTTTTTGTTGTTGTTTTTTTAAAGAAAGCGAAAATGCAGCATCATCTTCTGAATATATACATACTTAATTGTGTAGAATGTCATAGTAACCAGAGAACTTGTCCAATTTGTCTTAATTTTTACATGTGCCAGGCATATACCGAGACCAATGGTCAATTCTCTGCCTGTACAAGAACAATTTGTTTAGCAGATAAGTATCCATATGAAGTTGGCCCATCAGTTTTCAAGGTCAGCCTGTCAAATAAATGGTTTGACAGTCCCCTAGAGTAATATGATACTATTATGTCTCTCTTTGATCTTCCACCTTTTGTGAACCTTTTTAATCAATTAACCATGAGACTATTCAGCTTGTCTTATTTACACTATATAAAACCACTTTGGTCTGGATGATATATTCTACATTATAGATCAAAGATAACAGGGGGCTTTGTACCCAATAGGGATAATTATGGAGCATTTTAGATAAACTACTAGAAAAGAATAATTCCAGGGACACAGGAGAGATTCATTCCAAGCTTGATTGAAAAAACATCCCTGTGCCTTTCGCAACTGAGGAAATTTGTATGTCCAGGTTCCAATTAAATCATAATTTTGCTGTTTCCAACACGAAATCAGACGCATTAGAGTCATGGTCACAAGAGTCTCTACTGAAACAGGGCATGCTACTATAGGAGGCACGGGCAGCTAATCTTTGGGTAATGCTCAGCTAACGGCATAGAGCATGTAGAGAACATCCAACATTCTCGACCTGCATGCCGTGTCTGACTGATTCAGTGCTCAGGATATTACATCACATCCATTTCCTGTAAAAATCAGTCTTCACACAGCACAGAGGGAGAAAGATGCATCACTCGTGCTCTTCAGTTCCAAATTCAAGCACTGACAAGCTTTTTGGTGGCAAATATGGCACTGACAAACCAGGAATGAATACAACACCGATAAACTGTTTGGGAGCAAAGATGGCACTGCCACGGTGTTTGAGGGCAAACATGCCACTGGAAACTAGGAACAAAAGATTGGCACTGATAAGCTGGGCGCATGTAAACTGTTTGGGGAGAAAGCTGGCACTGGTGCGCTGTTCGGGGACAAACATGGAACTGCCAAACTGGGAACAAAGATGGCATTGGCAAGCTGTATGATGTAAATATAGCATTGACAAGCTGTTTGGGGACAAATCCAGCACTGACCAGCTGTTTTAGGACAAAGCCAGCACTGACCAGCTTTTTGGTTGGCAAATATGTCACTAACATGCTGGGTGTAAATCTAGCACTTTTGGAAGTGAAGCCACTGGTGGTGACTTGTTGCTTGGTGAAGTTGGTTGGGCCCAGGGAAATGTTCACACCGGGGCCGGTGGTTTCTAATTATGCCTTATGCCCTTGCATGGAATTATTACTTTTAGCTTTAACATAATAATGTGGACAATATACAACTGACTATATTAAATGCAGAAAAATAATGCAATTGTCTGAAATGAATGATTTTATTCAAATATTCTGTCTACCATGGGTGGCTTCTGATTTAAAGATGTTGTGGTTAATTATTACCCTTATTTATTTCAACTTATTTATAATGCATATTTCTGGCATTTCTTTCCGTATCAGTCTGGTGCTAATAAAAGGTAATAGTGAGCTAAATTGGTAGTGCAATAGTGGGCAGCAAGTCCTAAAAGTGGAACAGACTGTGCTTTTTTGGAGGGATAGTTCAAAATGTTGACTCTGATCTCCTGGTCCTTCTTTCCTACTCTCTCCCTCTCTCTTTTCTATGAGCTCAATTTGAGTGCATTGACTCACTATAATTCCAATATGTTTATATATTATTTATTGATATAATATATATAATGCTTTGTATAAATAACAATATGCTGTTCTTGGTAATAGAAATATAGAAACATAGAATGTGTCGGCAGATAAGAACCATTCGGTCCATCTAGTCTGCCCAATTTTCTAAATACTTTTAATTATTATACTTTTAGAAGATTGCCACACTCTCATTTGCTAAACTCTCGCTGTCGCTGCTGTGACATGTCGTGAAGTTTGTCCTTGGTGACATTGAATTCTTCAGTAAAATAGAATGAAAAGAGAAAGTATCGTTATAGTGTCACATCTGATACTGAGTGTGCAGCACGGCTGCCCATCTCTTCAGCAGCAATACAACACATGTTTCAAGATCGGCATCTAACGTGTTGTTTTAACATCACTTGAACTTTTACATAACACTTATGTCTGCACCTTATGCTACACATTATTTGTTCGCAACATGGCAGATATATGATTAAAAGCAGTTACATTTTTTTTTTTTCTACCGTCATCTTGAAACTATTTATATAACTGGAAACATCCACATGTGAGACTTTTACATAATCCTGTATTTCAAATATATTCAGGCTTGTAGACCAGACAAGTCATTGGGAACTGATAGGGGAATTGATTTAGATGACTACAAAATAATCTTTAAGGAGTATTGTTTTGTTAGGACTATATTTCAGCTCTGTGACGGCTAAGCAGTGAAAGGATGTCAGATAACCCTTGACCCTGTGTGTTATTGAACATATGAGGCAATCAGTCTGCTACGATGTAGTGAATGGGTGAGAACAAGGAGACCAAGATAATTTAGTTTATTAAAAATATATGGAGAAATTACAACATTTATTTATATAGTGCCAACAATTTACGTAACGCTTGGTGCAGAGCATAGAAGGGAACTTCATGCTACGTTAGATGAATGGAGAGAGACTGATACATGAGGCAGAGCGAGGAAGTAAACAAATTAGCAAAATAATGTAGAATTAGAATTTGAATATAACTCAGTATTGAGGCAATAACATAATATGAATAAAGTACAATGTTCTTAACCCCTTCGTGACGCATGGTGCTTGCGTCCCAAACGACGCAAGCACCAAAACGTCACAAATTGTTCCTGGCCACCGATCACAAGGTGATCGGTAGCCAGGAACACTCTGGCAGAGACCCGATCAGGGTCTTAATAGACCCAGTGGGTCCCTGCCAAAATATCGCGAGACCTCCGGACGTCACGTGTGACGTCACGGATGCGTGCCCGAACCCGGAAGTTCGGGCACGGCGCGATTTAGAGAAAAGTAGCCGGTGTTCGCTTTGAGCACCGGCTACATTTTCATTGTCGGACTGAGGCCACTCAAAGTGGCCTCAGATGACAGGTGGGATCCGCGATGAGCTGTTTAACAAAGGACGTACTATGCCGTCCTAACGACTTTAAGGCACTTAAAGTCAGGACGGCATAGTACGTCCTAACGTCACGAAGGGGTTAAAGGACAGCTGTGGGCAAAGAAATGTACTTATTTTTATTTGAAAGATTGCATCAAGTATAGATGTTTTAGACAGGAATGCTTTAATGAAAGAAAAAAAATAATGTACCTTATTGAGCCCTCCTTTCTCTGTATAGCTCTTTTAGGGAGCAGACATGTTGTTTAGAACATTAGGTTTTTTTTTCCAAGCAACATGTCAGACCACTGTTAGTTATTATGGAGCAAAGAAAACGCAGTAACGTTGTTTGTATTCTTTCATTAAACATTGATGTGTAAAACATCTGCACTTGCCACAATCTTTGAATTAAACATGTATTTTTTTTACCCCATAGTTGTCCTTAAAGGACCAGGTTGCATAATGTTGGATTTTAGCGTTCTAGTAACTGACAGGCCTTCTTGAATAGATGGGTTTTTAAGGAGTCACTAAATAAAATGTGATGAAGCGACGTGCTACCAGGAACTGGAACTGTTTCTTCAATATGTAACGAAGTCTTGACTACAGAGATGAGTTGCTAAATAGAACCCTCATCCAGTAGAAAAGGACCTTCAAACTTCCTTCTCATGTTAAGGGGAAAACCATCTTCATCAAAGAAAACGTCTTCTGTTTTTTTGTGTATACTCCTGCATTCCGGATTACTTGTGGGAATGTTCCTCGTATCCCTTGCCAACCGCTTGTTTGATGTACTCAGGATATTATCTGGAGGAGGCGTGAGATAAGGGGTGCCAGCAGCCAAAGATAAACAGTGCCATCATAGATGTTTGCCTGGAACAGGTCTTTTGTCGCATCTGTTGCATCTGGAGGGCTTGTCAGAATTTTCTCCAGAATGTTGGTCTGATGTCCTTCCTGGTGAACTAAACTAAGGATGTTAGCTCAAAAATTTGCTTTTTTAATAAAGGGGGCTCCAATAAACTTACTTAACTGGCTTACCTAATGAGCTGAGGTTGCGACCCTCTGGAAGTAGCATCGCGATGACAACATAATCATCGCCACGCTAAGGAACATCATAGGGACCAATAGAAAACCGGTAGGAAACAACTAACATGATGGAGGGAGGAGGGGAAACAGGGAAAAAGTTATACTAACATGAAGAATAGCAATATACATACCACATGGAACACTGACCAGGGAAGACACTCACCCAAGCTAGCGATAAACACCAGATAGAACCAGGAATGTGGCTCACCCCCTGCTCACTAAAGGGGGGATTCCCAGGGAGCATCACTGTGATAGGAGCTGTGTGCTGGGACCATCCAGGGAATACAGGCTGAGCTCCTCTGGTCAGAGCTCAAGAGAGCTCAGGTAAGCCAAAAAGAAAAAAAATATGCCCTAAAGGTAAATCTACCTGTCAGTCTGAGAGGACAGGAAAAAAATACTGAGGTCTGGAGTTGAAGGGGGGATGTATTTGTATCACCTGTGAGTTTGTTCCTGTCCTGTCTCTCATAGTTCTGGGCTAGTCCTATGTTTATTTATGGTTTTGCTTATGTTTCTTTAGTTCTTGTACCATGCTCTTTGTCTGTGCCCTGTCTGTCTCTGACCTGTGTTCATGTCTTATCTTAGTCCTGTGTCCTCTAGTCCTTATTGTCAGACCTACGATCAGACCCTTCAGCCTAGCTGTTATATCCTCTATTTAACTTTGTTTCTGTGCTTTCCCGTTACTTCCGGGTTTCGCGGTAGTTGTCCCCGTCCCTTTTTAATGATGCAGTCATCCCTCGTCTTATAGGGAGACCGTGCCACGAGACTGATTCTGAGTTATTGTAAACAGTCTCTGTTTAGTGCCGGCTTAGCTTCCATACCAATTGTGACTTACCTGTTAACGAACTTTGCTTCCTGCTTGTACCACGCTGATTTCTCCAAACCTGACCTCCGCATATCCAATTACTTACCTTGCTTACTCCAACCCTCGACCACAGATTGTTACACGGATTACTCTAACTTCTCCCTCCCATCTGACTTTGCTGAATATCATCATGCTGCAAGGATCAGTTATACATACCTTATATTCGTTGGTTGCAAACTCCACTGTATCAGAATATTTCAAATGATCTGTTATACTGCTGAAGTTTTGCTGAATCAAACTACCATCAAGTTATCCATTTTATTGTTGAAGTACTGCTGTATCAACAAATCATATCCAGTATTCCATATTCCTATTCAAAGTGTCCTTTTCTGATTGTCTTTGATAACTCTAATCATTCATATCAAGTGCATTCTTAAAGAGACAAATACCAGCCTATTTCTGCAGTTGTGTTCCTACAAACTCAACTCCTTTCAAGGGAATCTTACACTTATACTACTCTTGCACCTATCCTTTCATTCCTGTCTTTGCGTTCTGTCTTTTTATTTGCTCTGCTTGGTCTGGCCTGCAGGACCCTTATTCTCCTGTCAGTGGTGTTATGCCCTATGCCTGCTCCAGAGTCTCTGCAGGGTAGCTTCAGATCTTGTCCTGTTATATACTGGTTATAGCAGCTGCTACCTGGTATGTGGCTGCAGCAACTTGGCTGGTTCAAGCCTTCAGGGGAGTGCAGTTGCCCTGCACCAGGCCCTGTGTCTTCATATCTGCAATGTAACTCCTGTATACCATCTCGGGCGCTAAGGGTCTCATGTCTCTGGCACCCTGTAGTGACAGTAACCTACGCGGGGGGACATCACCATTTTTTGCTTGCTTGCACCATTACAGAGGAGACCTCTTCATTAGCATATCAGATTGATCCCACTTATAAAGCCAGTCCAGACCCCAAATGCCTGTCAAGCCTCCTCTGCCCATGTAACACAGAAACCAGCTGGTGTCCCTCAAGGTGCAGCGAGCAGGGACCCTAATAACAAAACAAAGAACTGGAAGCCCCATCTCAAGAGAATGGACTGTGCTTAAATAGTCAGTCTATAAGGATGTCATTTATTCAGAAGGGGCATCACTGTATTTTGCTTGTTAAAACCATAGCCAAGGAGACCTCTCTATTAGCATATCAGACTGGACCCACCCATAAGGGCAGTCCAGGCCCAATATGCTTGGCAAGCCTCAACTGCATGAGGAACACAGCAACCCCAGACGTACGTTTGGTTCCAAAGAATGGAGTCTGGAAATTAATCATTTGACTTTCCCCACAGGGGAATCTAGGACTGATGACATAGACAAAGAATTTGTGTACCGTCTCTTATACATCTTTCAACAGAGCAGTTTATTGAGTTGGAGAATGCGTAGCGTGCTGTCTGCTAGTATAGAAATGATGCTGACTGATCTATTGGGCTCCTTTATGTCCACCCTCTGTCTTTTCATTTACTATCGGTTGGTGGAATGTTGGTTAATGGAAATAGGCCATAACCAATCATGATTTGAAGGTTCCATCAGGTTTGGTTGTTATTTCCATGGTTACTGGTAGTTTTAGGTTCTCTGACCCATCGTGCTGGCGAGTATCATAGCTAATGTTTTACGGCAGGGTGCCTGACTAACCAAATTGATTTAATGGTGCCCACTACTCATCATGGGTATTGGTTGCTTATTCAAAAATATATTGTTACAATGTTGCAGCTAAGGTTTGCAAAATGTTATAAATTTTGATTGTTATTATGTTACCATGTTTATTGCATCATAAAATGGAGTACTTTTTAGTTACTTGTGTAGTTATTTATTTATGTTCAATTAAAAAGAAAATGTGCTGTCTGGCACTAGTACAGTTATATCTAGTGAAAATGTATAACAATTCAGGTCCAACTAAATCACTCTGATAAAGATAAAGATAAATAAGAGTAACAACAATGGAGCACTCAAAGTGAGTATTTCCTTCACCTTTGTGAATAAAAGACAATTATGTTACATTTTGGTGGAACGTCATGCACTGATGTGGAAATATGTTATTCTTCTGCACTCTTAAATGCAATGCTCCATAAAGTGTCGAAAAAGAGAAAAACAATTATACAAAATAGTGCAGATTTTGGATATATATAGCGGGTATCGAATTTTGTAGAAATAAACTCATGTTTCCTTGAGCAAAATGTTGCTTATTTATAGATTGACGTCAAACCATAGGCAATTCGTGTTTCACTTTGAATCCAATGGATAGTGTAACATTAATATTGTAACATATAAAGACATTCATTTTGAACTTACACTTTGTGATGGTGAAACTAGCAAGAGATTGACAATATGCACATAGATACAACTGTATCAAACAAGCAGTAGTCCTGAGTAAAGCCCTGGGTGGATGTTGATGTGCGCTGTCTGGATAATCACTACGCATTTCACCCTAATTTGGGCTTCCTCCGGTGATATTCAATAGATAATGTTCTTGTGTCTATTTGCATTTTATTAGACTTATGGGGCTGTACTAGGTCAAGACATATGCCTTGGCTGCTGCTTGTACTTTTGTGAGTGTTTGTGAGTGGTGCTTGACAATTCCTTTTCCCTGGATGCCATATGTCTTCAGTTGCCCTCATAATGTCCCTTTAATAATCCTAAAAAATCTAAGCCAAATTTGTTCCTGTATTTTTTTCTCCTCATGAAATCACAGTACTTTGTTGTTTGATTAGCCTCATACTTCTGACAGCAGACTGAGGGGGGCCATTACTAAACAATGAGCAATGGAGACAGACACAGGAAGGGGCATATATAATCAGGTATTTGTTATGTGGAATTAGAAATATGTAAGTACTGGCACACATGTGTGAAGCATATAAAACACTGCAATCGGGAAAAAAAGCAGAATTGCAAAATACACTTTTTTTTATTTTCTTTTTTTCCCCCTGAACTGTGTACTCTTTTGGACTGAGTTGAGTTGAGGTGAGATGATATGAACATTTATTCTCACCAGTTAAGCCATTTATTGTTCAGGGACAATCCTGGTGAGTTTGATTAGCAGGAGGGACTCCTCAGGTTTGTACCTGCACAATGTGTAATTAAAATGGTGAGATGAAATGTTCATCTCACCTCAAATCACCTTTTAGTGAATAGTGTTCATCTGTTCTACTTTCTGTTGGTGTTCCACAAGGGTCGGTCCTTGGCCGCTCTCTATATACACCTCCTCTCTAGGAAAACTCATCAACTCTTTTGACTTCCAATACCACCTGTATTCTGATGACACTCAGATCTGGCTCTCCACCCCGTATCTGTCCCTGTAGCTTGTCAGTTATCTCTACTTGGATGTCTGATCGATACTTAAAAGTTTACCTTATAAAAACTAAGCTGATAATATTCCCTCCCTCGAGCTACGTCCCTGTACCTGACACCGTTGCCATCAAGGATGGCAGATTTTTTTCCCTACTGACCAATCTCAACATCTTGGGATTGTCCCTGACCAATCTATCTCCTTCGTCATGTTTAGTCCCCAGCCAAATCCTGTCTTTAGCACCTAACAAACATTGTGCGCATTGACCTGGTCCTCTGCAACGAAGCCTCCAAAACCTTTGTGATGTCTTGTCTACTGTAATGCTCTCCTCACTTGCCTTCTTCTTGTTCATCTTTTTCCGCTGCAGCTTACTATTCATTGTGTATCTTGAATTTGTTTCGATTAATATGTAACCCCACTATGATATGTTTTTTCTACAATGTTTAGTTTCTATCACAGTATTGTATACTATGTACTAGGAAATTGTACCACTTTTAAATAGATGCACATATTGTCCACTTAGATGTTTTTTCTCGTTAAACGTAATTGCCTCTGACCTTTTTAACTAATGGTACAAGTTTGTATTTAAATCAGCTGCACACGTTAACACGATAGCCTATGATTAAGTGCCATAATGGCATGAAACGCGTAAGGCAAGCTGTCTGCCTCTCCCTGCCCGTCGTTACCTTATTCTCCTGTTGATTATACTGAATAAATCACACTTTTTTATCACCATCAATCAATTCTCCGTTTTTTGTATCCGGACTGGTGAGTGCCAAAGTCGACTTCTTTATACTATTTGCTTATCTACTGCGTTCTCAGCACTGACGGAGCACCACACAGCCTGAGTCATTAACGGACACTAATGCCTGTGTATCTTCGGGTGGAGCCGGCTATTCCCTAAAGGGAACTCTTTTCTATTGTTACTTACTATTCATCCCACTAGAACACCCATTAATTAACCTCTGGCTAAACCCACCTGGCTTCCGCCGTTACCAAATACTGTTATTATCACCTGCTCTGGCCTTTTCACTCACCTTATGTGTTTCCTGTTCCCCACTCAATCTAAATTGTAAGCTTGCAAGCAGGACTCCTTAGATCATGGATCAGTCTGTCCCTGACCATCTAACATAATATGAAGTTCTCTCTGTAGATTGCTGGCTTTCAATACAGATATGTTAATGTAATGTATGTGTACAAATAGATTGCATATCGAGGGTTATCGATAGTTAAGTCATGAAGTAGACCCAACAAGACAACCAGCAGATTAAATAATGGATTTTACATTATTTCTTTCAATATCCTTTTTCTAATGCTGAGTCTAATGGATAGGACTAACCTTCTTCTGGTACCTACATATCTAAACATAATGTATTCCATTATATAGTCAACAGATGTTGTTTGTATTAAGTTGAAATCCATGTTGGAGAAAGCTGTACACCCCATCAATACCAATCAGAATGCTTGCTGTATTACACGTCACTAAACAGTATTATTCAACCAAACTGTTATGTTTATCCATATGGTTCATTTTACTCTTCCAGGAGGCATTGCTTCTAAACTAGAAATCATCATTGAAATAAATGCCAAAATAATTAAAATACATGAACAACAATGCAGACAGATCCATTTAGAGATCTCCCATTAGAGGAGTCTCTCCAATAAAAGGAGTGCTGACATGGGCCCTTGATAGCAATATCATTGATAAAACTATTGCTATTTTTGTGTGTGCCAGAATTCTCCTATGACACCACTCTTCAATAATACACTCAAAATACTGAATTTGCAGGATCTGACCAGGAAGCCAATTATCATGGCTGGTGACACTATTCCGTAGTCATTGTCTATCAATAGTGACTGTTATTTTGGATCCATCAGTGCAGGTGACCATCCCTACCTGCAGGACACCTCTACTTATGCACAATTTATGTTAATGCTCTTTAAAGAATCACCAATGACTGATTGCAAGCACTCCTATAATCTAAAGGACACCATTCTTATGTGTTTGACTCCATTGGCTTACTCCCCATCAGGGCATGTAAACGTGTGTGAAACATAACAATGTTCATTTGAATGCATCAAGGAATCTATTGTTTCTTTGCCCAATTAAATGACTTTTGAACATTACTGTGGTACATATGTCTCTCTAGTCTGATTACCGTATTTATCGGCGTATAACACGCACTTTTTCTCCCTGAAAATAGGGGGCAAATGATGTGTGCGTGTTATACGCCGATCGGTGGCTGAAAAAATTAAAAAAGTCTAAAACTTACCTTGTTCCTGCTCTGTCCCCCGGTGCTCTGAATGTGCGTGGCTGTGAGGGAAGCGTTGTGCGCTCACAACGCTTCCCTCACAGCCACGCATCTTCAGAGCACCGGGGGACAGAGCAGGAACGAGGTAAGTACTGGGGTCTGGGGAAGGGGGGGAGGAGGGTGGCATAACGAGCATACTAAGGGGCAATATCCTAGCATATTACATGGCATATTGTGGGAAATATCCTGGCATATTAAAATGGCATATTGGGGGCAATATCCTGGCATATTAAAATGGCATATTGGGGGAAATATCCTGGCATATTAAATGGCATATTGGGGGCAATATCCTGGCATATTAAATGGCATATTGGGGGCAAAATCCTGGCATATTAAAATGGCATATTGGGGGCAAAATCCTGGCATATTAAAATGGCATATTGGGGGCAATATCCTGGCATATTAAATGGCATATTGGGGGCAATATCCTGGCATATTAAATGGCATATTGGGGGCAATATCCTGGCATATTAAATGGCATATTGGGGGCAATATCCTGGCATATTAAATGGCATATTGGGGGCAAAATCCTGGCATATTAAATGGCATATTGGGGGCAATATCCTGGCATATTAAAATGGCATATGGGGCTTCAAAGTTCTTTATTTGAAATTTAAGTTTTTTCCCCTGAAATTTCCTTCTTAAAATTAGGTGCGTGTTATACGCTGGCGCGTGTTATACGCCGATAAATACGGTATTTTGTATTTGTTTGTGTGCTCTGTTTTTTACTCTTATGTTTTTTTTTTTTTATCCTCTATATAGTGCTGATGATATACTTATATCTTCTATCTTCTATCTCCATGACATATGGTTGTGTAACAGAGAGCATTTATTTATGACAGTAGATCTCATCTTTGTATTTTAATTGTTTATTTTGTTTTTTTTGGCATTAATTGTCGTAGGAACTTCTGTGATTAACTGACTGAATTCCCTGAGGGCAGCATGTAAAAAAAAAAGAGTCCCTCAAAAAAATGGCTGAACATACGTACGTATTTTGTGGGATATTTCCTTACAGATTTGAAACTGCCATCATTATTATTATTGCCAATGTAATGACAGTAAATGAAAATGTTAAATAATAGCAATATAGAACAGAAGAAACACATTTTTGATCCCCTAGTACACAAATAAATATTTAAGTTCAGTCAAGTTGTGACTTCAACATCATCAATCTACAATCGTTTTCACCTCATCTTACTTGAAAGTATGTCCAAAATAAAAGCATTCACGTTACTTGCCAAATATAAAAGAAAAACCCCAAACATAGTTTATTGAATCCATATTTAAAACCATGGCAAGGCATCTGAGGCAACAGTCTTTAATCAACAGCCAAGTCAGGATCTTCGTACAAAATAAATCAGAAGAACTTTGCCAAGGAGTAGAATTATTTGTCTCTGAAATCTTGAAATATTGACCAAGCTATTGAAGTCAACAACTCATGTTACCCCACCCAAAATTTGTCGGCTATCCAGTCACTGTGTGTGGTGGTCTTGGGAAAAAAAACCCGGTGCCAAAAAGATATATTACATCATTTATTTATTTAACCCTATAAGAGGGTCAAACACATGAGTGACTAGTAAATTCTTTGAATCTGAGAGATAATGGACTCCGACTCAGAAGATGATCCCGACTGGACAAAATGTTTGTTTACTAAAATTTATGGATCCTTTTATTAACATTAGAAAATTATTAAGAATTATTAACATTCAGAATTATCACTTCTGTTGCTCTGTTGCTTGACAGTCCCTAGAGGCAGTAAGGAGCATGGCAATGGGAAAAAAAAGGCAAAATTAGCATTACATCTAGGATAAGGGTTAGAATAACGGTTAGTGTTACACTAGGGTTAAACTTAGCATAAGGGTTAGAGTTAGTGTTAGCGTTATGGTTAAATTTAATGTTGGGATTGGGGTAAAAAATGGTTAGGAAACAAAAAAAAAACACTACTTTTAGTGATTGCCTTATAACTAGCAAATGATACGAAACATGGAAATATGCATATTGCTAAACTCAGGTCAAAATTTAGAAACTATTTAGAAAGTTTTTTTTATCATTTGTAATTCTGTAAAATATTTTTCAGGTTGAAGTTAGCAAAAAAGTTAAAAATTAAATTTTTCATCCTATTTTATGACTTTTTTTGTAGTAAATTATAAGATATGATTAAAATATCCATTCTTATACATTGATCAGCTATAAAATTATGACCACTGATGGGTGACAAGCATGTGGAGGCAGTGTGATGCTTTGGACAATGTGCCTCTGGAAAACCTTGGGTCCTGCCATTCACGTCAATGTAATTTTGACATGTACCACCTACCTAAGCATTGTTGCAGACGATGCACACCCTTTCATGTAAACCATATTTACTGATGGAATTGGGCTCTTTAAGCAGGATAATGAGCCCTACCACAAAGCAGACATGGTTCAGGAATGGTTTAAGGAGCACAACAACAATTTAAAGGTGTTGACTTGGCCTCCAAATTCCCCAGATCTCAGTCGAATTAAGCATCTGTGGGCTGTGATGGACAAACAAGTCCGATCCATGGAGGCCCCAGCTCGCAACTTACAGGACTTAAAGGATCTTCTGCTAATGTCTTTGTGCCGGAAACAACAGCACTCCTTCAGAGGTATAGTGGAGTCCATGGCTCAGTGGGTCAAGGCTGTTGAGGCATCAAAAGGGAGCATACACAGTATGAGGCTGGTGGTCATTATGTTATGGCTGATCAGTGTGTAAGGTGTGTGGGCACAGTACATGAGGAAAAAAATATATAGCTAAACACAAACACTGCAGAAGTGTTAAAACAGCCCATGTCATCAAGAAAAAGTCACGGCCAAAAAGTCATGTCACAAAGGGGTGAGATACATTTACAAAACACAGAAATTAAGCCAAGCTGCCCCTTTAACCTTTTACACGTTCAAAACATTTATACCAGTTTTTTTCGCTGCAGTGGAATTTCCATCCGTACGTTCAACAATATTAGCTGACGAGACATAGCAGAATGTTGTCTAGAAGAATTAGTATCTGCACCATTTAACAGTTGGATTACATTGCTTGCTTTTGCGATAGAGGATGGCAAAATCAGCATTTACATGATGTAGGACACATTTAACTAGCTAACGTGGTAGGATACGGAATGAATATGACACAGTCATCTCATGTACCTGTCGTGCTGTCATGTTCTATTTACTTCAATGTATACTACAATGTACTTAGACTATTATCAGTGACATGTTGTCTAAATGAAAAGGTGACAGTTCCCATTCATTAGATTACATGCACAAGGAAATGCAATGCATTAAATACAAATGAATCTTAAAGGATCACTGTAAGCAGAAAAAAAAGAAAGAAATGATGTATAACTGAAATATTTCATCAAGTGTGGATGTAGTAACAATATATACTTTAATGCATAGTCTATGGAGCCATATTTGCTCTGTATAGTTAAATAAGGGGGCTGACATGATTTTTGAGGTCAGATCTTCTTTTATCTTGAGTCACATGATGGTACAGCTGTACAGAGCATGGCTTGCTCAAAAGTGGATGAAGGAGGAATTTTCTGGGTTTGTGTGGGTGTGGCTCTATAACACATTATTCCCTTTAGCAATTTCCAATCCACTTGCCTGGTGGATAAACCATATATACCAATGTCTTTAAAACGTGCAAAAATGTAAATATTTACAAAAGGATGATTATATCGATATAACATAGTTTTACATAAACAATATCTGCAATTTATATTAACGTCCAGAAATGTAAGGCGCAAAAAAGAAGAAACCCCCAAAAATAATTGAAGTAATATCTGTTTAATTTACAAACATCAGTAGCATTACTGATATCGGTCCAGAGAAGACAAAGCACACTGCATTATACATGTACACCTATTTTTGTAAATAAAAAAAAAACAAAAAAAAACATGTTGAACATACAACTGTATTTGTACAGAGTGCCTGGGTTTCTTTTTATTAATTTAGGGAAAAGGAGAACACAGCCAGCTACTAATAATTACCAAGTGTATATGTAGTTGAGCAGCAACATAATTACATGGGGGAAATGACAGGGTAGTATAGTAGTTTTATTACATGGGTAAAATAAACCACAGTTCTTTACAGTATAACCTGCTCTAGAATAAGGTAAATTGGTACGGGGATATTAATTTGTAAATTTTTCTAAACCCTAGTATTATTGGTATTCTTACACACAATTTTAGTTGTAGGTAAACACATCTTCATATGTAGGGAAATTACTTCTACATATTTTCAGTCTAATGTAAAGACACTCTTTCTATTGTACATTTTTTTTTTTAAGATCTTAAAAAGTGATACCTTCCTCGGCACCAAAAATAATTCCAGACAGAAAGAACTCATCGCCCTAGACAATATGCTACATTAGTTCAATTACAAAACAAAACCATAAAAATCCTGATTTAGGAATTATTTTTTTGTCTTTTACCAATATAGAAAAATATCAGGACAAATATAAATTAATATATATTAAAGCATAAAAACAAACTGCGCAAGGGAGAACCTAGAAAATGTTAAGAATGTACTTTGATAGAATAAATACTTCTCATTCAATCTGAACACTGCTTATAATTTTTTTTTTTTTTTTAGGAACTTTTAAAGTTATTCCTAATTAGAAAACTACGAGACATTACTTTCTCTAATGGCCCAGTTAATCTTTATATTACAAGACATAAAAAAAATAAAATAATAAAAACAACAGAAAAGAAAACAAATAATACTGGAAAAGTATTGAACACCTGTGTAAGTTTCTTGTGCTATTTGCGATTTAAGATCTTCAACATCAGAACTTTTAAAGTGGGCTAATGCTCAGTCCCAATTACGGTTCATTTCTTGGAATGCGCGCAACTCCTCAATGCGTTTTTTTTCCATTCGGCCCGGACATACTAACTTCATCGGAGTGAAAGAAACACTTTTTGATCCCAGCAAACATATCAGTGTGTTCCTCCAAGTTTTCTTTAATGATATCGAGCAGAAAACAAATGCTGATATGTTACTCTCAATAACAAGCCTTGTAGAGCAGTCCATATTGCTTGTTCCCATGAAGGGTTTAAAACAACAATGCATTGTATTTCATCCACCAGAAGTAATCTTTCCCCTAAATTGAGCAATATTTTGGTAGATCTGTATTCACTCCATCGATAGCTCCTCTAGTTTTTGAGAAGTCCAGAATTTAAGCACAGATTTTTTTTTCTCATTTATTTACTATTTTTTTATTTATTTATTTATTTTTTTGCAAGTGAGGAAAAAAATGTCTTTGCTTTCTTAATAAAAATAAGTCTGTTTCTGTATTTTACAATATAATTCAAATATTTCCACTATGAAGCTTTAATTAGTCCAACACGGTCAATAGGTATACAACATTTTTCAAAGAACTTTAGACGCTACATATTTAGGAGGGGCACTTTGTACAGCCACATTTTATGACTTTCTCCACCTCGTCCACAAATGAAGACCCGTCTGTGCATTCAAAAGCATATTTCCGTCGCTTGCTCCTCAGCGGAGCACAGCATTGGCTATTAGCGCATCCTCCTTTGCACTCTAGTCTCGATACCTTCTCGGTCGTCTGGCAAACTGCATAGCCTTGCTGCTTCTGGTAGTAATCTCTGATCCGTTCCCCTCGGCAAGAGATTTCTGAAAGCAAAAAAATGAAAAAATTCTTAACATATGTATAAAAGTAAAAAAAATATATATATAAAATTATAATAAGACTGTTTTGTGAAATTTTTCTTACTCAACCATTATTTTAGGGACATTTTCCTTGCCTTCAAGTAATAAATACAACATTATTACTGTGACAACAAAATTGGATACCTAAATCTTTTCTTTGAATGTGTAGATATGAATGCACTATTATGAGCCTAAACAGCTGGATCTGTTTACATCGGGGGAACTGTTTCAGAGAGCATGCAATTTAATTTATTAGACCTCCAGTTCAATATTATTCAATCTGTTGCTTAATACAAGCTACATTCCGCTAGCTTCATAAATTACTGAAGTATAAACCAGCTAAAAATGAGCCATCTGTTAATCACTAGCCTGGCCCGGTTCCCCTAGTCACATTGATGCTGAAAAGTAAAATAAATAAATGCCAGCTGAAGTCAAGGAAGAGAGAAGACATTGATGAATGGACGACGGAGATACCACAATGCAGCAAGGGGGAAAGGCCAAGGAGTTGGCCCGAGCTATTCGAGCATCTCACCTGAGGAATTTGTTGGGATAAATCAGCGGCAGCTGAAGGGTGAGAAGCAAAGTTTGTGATAAAGATAAGAGTGGAATCAGTGCCCAGTTGCAGAAGATAAGACAATTAGTAAAGACAGAGAGACACCATAAAGAACATATTAAAGACAGTGAAGACTATAAACAGGGAAACCAGAGAAACATTAAAAAAGATGAACATGCCCAACCTGGTATTTTCTATATTTAAGTAATTGCAGTTGTTTGTTTTATTGTTAGAGGTCAGTAATACATATACGCTTAATGGAATCAAAAACTTATAGAACCTATCTATTTTACGTATATAGCTCTGGAAAGTCCGAATTGTACATCATACGGAGGCTGACATTGGTATATGCTCATGTGCACATTTTCTGGTCAGTGACAATTTGATATTTAATGGGAATCTGATTGGCTTAGAACCAACTGAAAAGCAGCACTGATATTAAGTGGGTCAGTTGAAATTTTATTTTCATTAACTGATTTTTCAAAAATGCAGAATTCTTTTCAAATATTAAAAGACCAAATCATATTTGAATTCCAATGCTCTCTTTATATAAATAGCATATATTTATTAAGTAACTACCGACACATTCAATGGAAGGTCTTGTACATTAAATGGGTTTTTTAAATCTTAATCGTATTAAAGCACTTTAATATGCATGTTTTATATTTAGTGTAGTTTAAAAGTAAATCTTTTCCTCCTCTTTGCAGCCATCTGGGAATGCCTCACAACCTTGCAGCGATCGCAATTTTTTTTCTCAGTTGAATGGCAACGTTCAAGGCACCTGTGCACACTCAGGTACCTTAATGCACACCTGATGACATGCATGATCACTGCCTCTTCTATTTCTCCGTCCTCTGCGCACACCTATCAGACACTGAGCTATGGAACCACTCACTGTCTATGTTACTATGGAGCAGCACATGTAGATTCAACCTGGGAAGCTGATAACTAGCTTCACGGGCCGAGCAGGGCAGACCAGAGAAGACTGGTCTGGTCAGTGGGATTTTAAGAATAGCACTAGGGGAGGGCTTGAGCCACCTTGTAAAAAAATTGTTACTGAATCCTCGTGTCAATACAGATGCACAATAAAACCTGAATAGTGTACAGGTAGTACACTTCTAGTTGCACCAAAACTTATTTGGTGCCTGTAATGTCCCTTAAAGTATTAAGTTATTGTTTTTCAGACATTTTTTTTCAGTCTATCATTTTAGTATTAAAACTGCAATTATTACATTTTTGCATGAAATCGTATTTTATCTCAGTATATCTCAAGCTGAGATGGGGCAAGTAAAAGGACAATATAAGTTTCACCACAGAATGGCAACATAACGTAACTAATAAAGGTAAATAATATTGGGGCATTGTTTATTCACCTTTATCACAGCTGTCTCCAGTAAAGCCACTGTTACACTCACAGTAGGCTTTTCCTAGGCCGGAAAACCTGCATTTCCCATGTTTGCATTTGACAGACTGGCATGGGCTATGCTGATCTTCACTCTCATCACAGAGCACTCCCCCAAAGCCTTGCAAGCATTTACAGCTATAGGAAAAGGCATTAATTGGCAGGCATGTTCCATGGATACATCTGAAAGAAGAGAAAGTATAGTGTTAACTTATACGTTGTGGCAAACATAATAGAAATTTGAAATATGTGCAAATAATCAGCACTGTAATCCCAGCAATCATTTTAAAAAAAAAGGCACCTGGCAGCACTAAAATGGACATTTCCCAAAAAAGAAATGCTTGTGAAGATCAAACTCCAAATCATTATATGTTTGTTTCAATCTAGTATTTGTTTTGTACAGGACTGGGCCACAAGCAGATCTCCTGCCGTGTTTGGAATACAATTCCCGTCTTTGGCCCAATAGCAGTGAGATATACCAGGACTATTGTAGATGCTAATGGGATCCTTGGCCAATTTTGTATATATAATGTCAACAGTTTACACTCGTGATATTCATAAAACAATATAACACTGCCATCTGTTTTTATTTTTGACGGATGCCCAGAGAGTTTGTAATACATTTTGGATAGGCCAACGCACACTTGCCTCTTCTCCGTGGCCTGTTAATAGGTAGCATGTTAATACAGATACATATGTTGAGTGAATTTGACAAACATTTTAAAAGGTATTCCGCCTTCATCTTTGCAAAAGCAAAAACTAGGGTGATATTGTTTGTGCAGTGGCTCTGTGGCATATGAGTATCTCTACATCATTGGTAGGGTACTAATCTTTTGTTCATATTGCCTCCTTGATAGACTTATCACTAACCCTAAGCCAATTGTCTGCCTTCCTGCCAGTGGCAATCCTAGTCATTGGGTTTGTCAATCATGCTGCACTCAACCAATAGTTGGGAGGAGAGCAGCATCTTCTTCCCAGCTGAAGTGGTGTTCACATTACCAAACCACTGTTTCACACTGACATTTCCTAAGAAAAGTAAAATTCATATTACTAAGGAGCATGGCTCCTTAGTAATATGATTCAAAAGCCATTTTTATCAAACTGAACTGGGCTTCTCTGTGATGGAAAAATGTATGGGTCGAGTGGCTTTTCATGGGCAAATCATTATATATTTATTTTGTTGAACTCTGGAATAAGCATCCACTCAATAAGACGTAACAAAGTCAGTGAATCATGCCACTGTATCTAATTATTAAATGTCTATTTAAAAGGGGAGAAAGTATAAAGCAGAATCCATCTGGAACACATCTCTAGGAGCACAATCTACCAGTCTCCGACTACCATAATACTCCCTCCACAGAAGTGTTTTAAAGAATTTCACACCCTTCTCTGCAATTATAATAAACAAATACATTGTCTACTGTCATTGTGCCAAGACGAACACATGTGCAAGGCACTGTGGTTATCTTTCAGCTGGGAATTGCCAAAAAAACTGAAATTGAGGAAACAACAAGACAGACGCCGTAATTCAGAGATGTCATAAAAATAAAAAAATAAAAAAGTAATAAGATAGGAAATTAATTTTAACAGATAAAACTAGGTCAAAATAACGAAGTCAGACAATATTCTAAGATAGATAAGAGAATGTATTACAGATCATTCCTCGGCTGGGAGAAATGTGTATTATAGAGTTTGTTCCAGCAGAAATGATCGATGGAAAAATGTCATAGGGATTCACAGGATTTCACTTACTCAACGTAATATATAAACACATAAATTGTGGACTAGCTCTGTGTACTATTCACATATATCCAGTACTGACACATCAACTGGCAATTATTTCATATTGAACAACCATGAAACTGGAAAGCAGACCACTGCAAATAAATAATACTTAGACACAGAATACAGGAGCATGAAACAATCTAGTCAAAAAGGAGCATACGTGTAACTGAAAGGTCGCATCGAGTGTAAACACTTGTAATATAAATACTATACTGAAACAATACAAAGTCTTGTTGGGAGACAACTTTGCTCCAATATCTATATCCGCAAAATTCCGAACAACATGTCCACCCCCTGATAGTTATACGGAGCAAAAAGGCGCCAACAAGGGACCTTTTTTTTTTAATTCTTTCATTAAAGTAATTCTATTTAAAATGTCTGCACTTGATGGAACCGTATGAGCGAGAACGAATGATAATTTGCAGAGGTATTTCTGCTCCAGAGAAGGACAGTAACAGTCTTTTTAGAATACAAATGAATTGGTAATTAAACTGCTTCTTTGTTTTAATTTACAGAGTTACTATTATGAACTGCAACTAGCAATCATTTTTATTTTGAGATATTTGTACTACACAAGGTTAAATTATAGCTGCATTCTCTGATGTTAGTACTATATTCCTCTAGATTATAAGATTGTGAGCAGGGCTCTCTACCTTATGTATCAGTCTGTTCTTGTTTGTCTAACTTAGCATATAGTCCCTCTCTATGCTCTGTACCTAGCACTACGTACATGGTAGGTGCTATATAAATAAATGTAATGTTTTCTAGGTATTAAATGACTATAATTTAGTTTTTAAACATGTTAGCCATCATACGTTTTTTTACCAATTCAGTGTTATGAACTTAGCAATAGACACTAATCAGACATACAGGATATTACAATAAAGCCACTTTCAGGTACAAGACTTACTTATTTCCAAGGCACGGATCATTGGACTGTTGATCACAAAGCTGTCCTGTCCATCCCCCTTCGCATTCACAAGTAAAGCCAGACTGACTGGTGGTCAGGCAGGTGCCGTGGATGCAGACCTTCTTGTGGCATGGTTCACAGCCAGGAAAAATTCCCACTTGCAGGTTTAACTTATTAAAGTCTTGTAGTTCGTTATTGATGTACATGTTCCTTAAGCAGCCTTGGAAGTTGGTTCCGTTTTGCCCAGGAGATTGACGAAGGGCTGCAAGGTTATTTTTTACAGGCATACCTGAAAGAAAACAACACATAAAGTTATACGTGAAATATTCCACTTTTAATTAGAAGCCAGCTCAGACAAATGCACATTCTTGTCACTGGAGGAAGTGGCCTTGTCTAAAGGGACAGATAATTGTGCTATTCTTAAATTCGTACAAAGGGGAACTTGTATACTTTTGGCTAATGCTACCTCTCTCTCTCTCTCTCTCTCTCTCTCTCTTTCTCTCTCTCTAACTCTATCTCTCTCTCGCTCTCTCTCTCTATATATATATAATCGCTTACTTAGATTGCTGTGTTCTGAAAGGGCAGGTATGGGTTAAAATGCAAGAGCTATTCCTGAGATCATCCTTACTATTTCATTAGTTATCTGTTTTTGAGATTGTCTACCCAAGAGGATCAATACCTTTCAACAGAAGTTTGAGAGGTGCCCCAAAGGTCAAAAGAGTTTTTAATCAAAGTGACATATACCAAATAAATGTGGGCTTTATCGGGGATATGGCCAACAAATATTCTTTACCTCCTACGTAAAGAGGAGAGTCAAAGCTCAGCGAAGATTGTTTTGACAAATTAGTAATGACTTTCGGACTCCCGCCGTCAACGATCAGTGATAATGTCTGGTCCTGGCTAATTAATTCCACCGTATGAAAATTCCCATCGTTTATGGTCTCAACGCTGGAAAACAAGAAAAACATCATTCATTTAAATATTTTCAAGCAATCCATTCAGCTTCTCATAATGCCCCTTTATGGGGGAAATGATAGAAACATTTAAATACATAAAGGGAATCTACACAGTAAAGGAAGAGAGTATATTTAAAAGAAGAAAAACTACCACAACTAGAGGACATCGTCTTAAATTAGAGGGGCAACGATTTAAAAGTAATATCAGGAAGTATTACTTTACTGAGAGGGTAGTGGATGTATGGAATAGCCTTCCAGCAGAAGTGGTAGAGGTAAACACAGTCAAGGATTTTAAGCATGCGTGGGATAGACACAAGGCTAGCTATAAGACCGGGAACGGGGGACTAATAAAAGTACTCAAGAAAAAATTGGGCAGACTAGATGGACCGAATGGTTCTTATCTGCCGACACATTCTATGTTTCTATGTTATGGGGCCCACATTTGTCTATCTCTTTTAACCAGATAAAATCCAACTTTTTATTGGGGAGGACAGGATACCACACAGACATTTGGCTGGGGAGGGCAGGATACCACACAGACATTTGGCTGGGGAGGGCAGGATACCACACAGACATTTGGCTGGGGAGGGCAGGATACCACACAGACATTTGGCTGGGGAGGGCAGGACACCACACAGACATATGGCTGGGGAGGGCAGGATACCACACAGACATTTGGCTGGGCAGGGCAGGACACCACACAGACATATGGCTGGGGAGGGCAGGATACCACACAGACATTTGGCTGGGGAGGGCAGGACACCACACAGACATATGGCTTGTGAGGGCAGGATACCACACAGACATTTGGCTGGGATGGGGCAGGATACCACACAGACATTTGGCTGGGGAGGGTAGGATACCACACAGACATATGGCTGGGGAGGGCAGGATACCACACAGACATATGGCTGGGGAGGGCAGGATACCACACAGACATTTGGCTGGGATGGGGCAGGATACCACACAGACATTTGGCTGGGGAGGGCAAACTAATCATTTATTGTTATCACCAAACAATATTCACAAATGCCTGTGAGAGATTTCATTATGTTACATGATGGTGTTTAATTCTATTTCGTAGACTAGCATGTGATCATGCCTCCAGCAGTCAGTGCGTGGCTCTGTGAGCCTTACACTATGTGTCCTACTCGTTACACCTTGTATCCACACTGCTGCATGTGTCAGGGCTTGATTCCCTGACTTACTAACAGTCAGAGCAACCAATCAGGAAAAGTCCAGACTTCCTATCTACTGGAGATCATATATTTTACTCTAAACAGGAAGCTCTCTCAACTCCATAGGAAATCCCTAACGTTCTACATCTTATGACCTCTGCAGAAGAGCTTCCAAGTGTATTTGGACAGCACAGGGCTAGCTCCACTAGAACATCTGATGCGATCAGCCACAATTATTCCTTAGTTTGAACCGCTTCGCAGCACAATGAATGCCGTTTGTCATGTTGTTTATTCTTTGACTGCAGGATTTCATCTGGTGCCTGAAAGTAGCTTTACATTTTGTTTGAGAGTGTTTTAGTGACTCATGTTCACACTTGTGACAGAAGTATTTGAAATTTGTGACGTTAACTACACAATAAAATAATGACGAATGTTTAACTTTAATACGCGGTCAACATTCCGGCCAACAACAGTATCTTATGTCAAGTGGACAAGTATTACAACTGTACGTGTTGTTTTGATAAAGGATGTGACTGATCGCTGAAATATTAACCACAATTGCACTAAGCATTGCATAAATCACAGTTTACGGTTTATACTGAAGAAAGAAGGCTTCAGGTTTTTCTACAATTCGCGGATGTATCGTTGGGCAGTGAAAAGCAGTGTCTGCTGCAGTTTTATTGGTATATGCATTGTATTCCCTAGTGAGATGCACAAGGGTTATCTCCACTTCTTGTCCTGGCATAGCTGTAGGCAGATTACAGTCTGTTTTGTTTAGGCTATAGAGGCAACGAATGAATGATGGAATGGTTGAGAGGTCTGTTGGAGGGGTCGGAGGAAGGAGGTAGGGGATGAAGGGGGCATGAAGGACCGGTCAGAGTTAGAATGGTAAACATTCAAAATGTATTTCAATATTTATTGATTGATTTTTTTTATAATTTTTTTTTATTGTATTTTTTGGGGAAGAAACTTGGTATATAGAAAGATTATGTTTTATCAAAGAAATAATTATGAAGGAGTAAGGGCATGATTATAATTTCTTCCCCATCCCCCTCCTTTGTTTCCTTTCGTTTTTAGAAGGATAGATGATGGCAAAAATAGAGTCAACGGCATGGTATGGTAGTAGCAGGGTTAGGGTAGGAAAAGCTGATAGGGTAAGGTGAAGGACAGGGCTAGGTGAGTCCGGGCCTGATGGCAAGAGAGGCTGGGGAGGATCTCTTCTTCATTACCCGCTCCCTAACATATAATAATTATCTATTTATTTTCCCTTTATCTATATTTCTCTCTATGTCTTTGTTTTTTTCTCTGCTCTCCTTCTGAATAAGAAAAATGTATTCTATATTTATTCTCTGTATAGATTCCTTATGAAAACGGATGGTGACATATTGTACAAGATTGTATGATTGGGAAATATGTACCAATTGTTTTGTATTGTTATCTTTCTTCAGAAAGTTTTAAATAAAAAAGTGTATTGAAAAAATAAGCTTTACTATAACACATTAAAAACATAAACATTGTAAATCCTGTTTCTTCCATGTTACAGCTTCACACTGCATCCTGTTATATTATGGATGTCATTATAACGTGAGATTTAAGCTAGCTATTTAATAAAGGGATTGGTATGGCGTATGTATAAGCAAACAAAGAGAATTGCAGAATACAAGGGGTAAGCCAAATACTCGAATCTGTAGCAGATGGGTAAACATGTAGAAAACAATCTGGAATTCATCTACAACATCATGCCGTGCTAGCTAATGATGTTTATGGTTGTGTTTGTTATTTAACAGATATAAGCAAATATGTAAGCAACAGCGAGTATCTATAGCCATTGTCTCCAGGATTTGAACCAAGAGACCTGGATGGAGAGGCAAAGTGAACCATTGTGTATACTGTTTACTTGATAATGTTTCTGTTTAGAGACATGGGAAGCTTCAATTTTCATGCAAATCCCAGACACAATATAACAAAATAAAAAGAGAGGTGGAAGTCAAAACACTTGTATGAAGTACCACAGAGCCACAAAACATGCAGGAATGTTTCCCTTCAGTCTGGAGCCAACTGGGGCCATATTTTTCAATGTAAAATTTGGGTCATTTTTGAGCACCCTTCAAAATAGATTGAGTAATCTTCATAGAAACCAAGGGAATATTGTTTGTGGGTTAAGTCATATATTCCACCAATTAGCCCCACGTCTCATTGATAAGTTGCTGTCTTCATTGATACTATTTTATTATACATAATATAACTTCAGTGTTTCATTATTTAATGTGGGGGGCACAGTGACTTCCTAAATGAGGTGCAGGTGGGTTGAGGTCAAATTTCATCTCACAGACGCAACTTTATATGGTGCAGGGCCAAACATTGTGAAAAGCTCAGCTGGCCATGAGTAATGCATAGTTTAATCGTTAATTAAAAACTCTCACTTTTTTAACCTGTTTGTGACTGGACCATTTTAAAATTGTTGTATCCTTGGTGACAGAGGCTATTTTAACGCCTCTCCAGTGCTTGTGTTTAGCTGTAATTTTCATTTTAATTCTAACCCTAACTCTTGTGTAACCCTAAGTGAAACTGTAAATGCATTTTAGATGGATCGGTAATGTTGACCTTAACAAAGTGGAAATGGCGATGCAGTGATTTTAGTGGTTATTTGTCTGTATCACATTTTCATACAATATGTTTAATAGTCAGGGGACTACAATTTTTTTTCTGAAGTAGGCCCCATGATCACGGCAGCCATGTTGAATATAAATAATGACAAGTGGTAAAACATATAATCCAGTTGTAACATTACCTGTAGATGGCAGATGCGGGGTAACTCCCTGTGTCATAACTAACTCGTACTCTCCCCCGATATAATTCTACAGCCACATGATCCTTGTCACCTTTATAAAGTAGAATCCCACTGTCTTCATCAGTGGCAACCTATTGAGACAACACAAGAAATGCAGGTTCCATGATTCCAAATGGGACGTATTAATACCACACTTTACTACCACATGAGGCACCAAAGATAAGCCTGGATTTGATCTTGTCAACTTTCAGCAGTTGACTTTCGCATCCCATGTGTTTTGGAGTGATAACGTGCCTGTAGGCATTTCTGTAGAAATAGTAAGCCAGTGCTCTTTATTTCCATTCACATCTGTAAAATCTTTTTTTCCCCCTCATTCTGAAATATAATGCACTTGACAATCAAACGCACCGGCAACAAATGCAAAGATTTATTGCATTATATCAAAAACCATAAGACTAGCCTCACACTTTATCGGTGGAGACTCCTGCTGTCTTTGGCATCGGTAACAAGCCAATAAATAGACATCCTACCTTGTATTATTACGTTTTTGTCTGTCTCATACTTGCCAGATTTTTCAGCCACCGTGGTCGCAACACAGACCAAAGAGGCTTTAGTGATGCCATGGAGGTTCAAGCTTGGGTGACTACGTCATGACATCACACAGGGCTTTCCTCAAGGTGTGCATGCGTTTGATCTATGTAATATACTGAAATGATGTCATAAGTTATATCTATCTTTATTATCTCTGTGTCTATCTATCCATCTGTGTCTGTATCTATGTTATACTCTCTCTCTATACACATGTTTTATGTAGTAGCGTGACATTTATTTTCTTTTATGATAACATATATTAACATCTGCATTATGTTAATGGTGAAGCAGATTTTTGGCCTCACAACAAAGTATCCTATTTTATGAGGAATTTCAATGTGTTCTATTTATTAAATGCTATTGTGCCACAGATATTCATATATAAATAGAGGTTTTATTGCACAAGTCACAGAATTATACACATAGCTGATAGATGTGAAGAGCTCGCGCGTGAGACTGAAGCATTGTTTACGTTTTTCTGGACGTTAGATAGGGTTGTTGGTGCTATATGAGGCCATTTTTCTACCTTCCACTCGACCAGCTGGAAAAAGAGTTTAACCATTTGCAGCTCTGAAGCCAACTAGTAGGTTGTTTTATGAGATACAGGGGGTCATGTACTACACAAGTGCAGTGGGAACAAAAGTAGGTAAAACATAAGTAAGGAGCAATTTGCGACTATTTGTAACATTTTGCACTTTTTTTTTTCCCAATTTGCACCTCTTCCGTTTATTTTTATTTAGCGTGCATTTTTCCGGTTGCGCTAATAAATTGCGATTATATTTGCGCAGGCTAAAGAGTTTTGTGAATATTTTGTGAAAAATTATTCTTATTTATGTGTGAAAATGACACCAGCTTTTAGCGAGTGCTATCAAAAGAGGTAGAAAAAATATTCACAAACTTGCCTGTTTTTATTCACAATTATTCGCACTTTTTTATTTGCAATTTGTTCGTATTTACTTTAGTGTTAAATGTTTAGTACATTGCAAAAGGAGCAAAGGGCAAAAAAAGTTTTGCACATAAAATATATTTTTTTAGTACATGTCACTCATAGAATCTTAAGGTTAACATTTATATAAGTTATCTCTTGTGAATATGTATTGTCTTATTTTCCTGTTCTTTGAATACACATTTTCATAGTAGAAATGAATAGAATTGTCTTTAAAGGATCACTCCTGTCTAAAAAAAAAAAAAATATGCATTCATTCGCACAAGTTTTTTTATTTAGTATTTGCAATATTTAGCTTGAAAACATAAATTTTGCATGCTTTCCCCAGAGGCCATTACGGATTCTCTTGCAAGAACCTTTGCATCCGATTATTAAGGAATGCCTGAATGCATGTGTATGGGAAAAAAACCTCAGCAATGTACAGATAAACCGAAATCAATTTACTGCACTGTGCCCATTGCATGCAGGGAAACTTTGCCTCGATCATGTTGCAGGAGGATAAGTGCATGTGAACTGGGTACTTTTACACTGGTAACAGCTTCTAATTGCCTAACTGTTCTTTATACAGAAGTGAGTGGAGAGACAGGTCAATTGTGTGATGTTACTAGTTTCATCACTGACATCCTGCATGTGTGCAGTGGGTATTCCTATCCATCTCTAAGGGAGCTCCAAGCAAAATTTCTTACAAAGAGCTTAAGATTTCATGGTGGGAGGTCCATTCCCCAGGAGTAAGTCTGCAAAAGTTAAGTATTGCAAAAATTACCAAAAAAATTGCAACCCCCCCCCCAAAAAAAAACCAGATAAATATATATTTATATTTAAATGATAATTGAAGTATTTTTAACCCTTGCTTACTCCGAGGACACTGGTTTCATCCTTTAACTGGACATGTTGACACAATAAACTGTTGATCTTTTTCTCACCTGTAGTGTGATGTTGGTGTGCGCACGGATTCTTGTTGAAGGGATTTGTAAGAACGAATCTTTGTTCACAAAATTTACACTGGTGAGCTTTTCACATTTCACTCCCTGATAGCCGGGCAGGCACTGGCATCCGGGCTCCATGCCCTTCACAATACACTGGGCACCGTTTTGACAATCAAAATTGTCACAAGGACTTGTGCGAGGTAGAACCATGGGTGGTGAAAACTCACAGAACAAACCACTAGAGCAAAATGAAAGACGGAAGGTTAAGAATGAAAAAAACAACTAATGAATGCATCCTAAATGAAATGTTCCTGTCATAGCTATTCATGGTCACCAAGAGATCCACCCACCTATTTGCCCACCTTTTAATTGACTCGTACACACCTTTTTATTGACTTGGAGCCCCCCACCCCCACCCCCACACACCCGCTCCCTGGTTATACTGCTAACACAGTATATATCTAAAAACATTCAGAGGTTAATAGCTAGCTCATTTATGGGGTATGAATACCTACAAGTTTAATAGACAGAAAACTGATTTAGCAAGACTTGGTCAGGGCTGGAATGGCCCACAAGGAAATTTGCTTGTAGGCCTCCTGCCCTGGGACTGGCTGTTCCCTACGGATTTCCAGGTCTGGTTTTTTTTCTCAGGCCCTGGGTTGGGTTCACTACACATATAGTACAATTATCTGGAGTTTTCCTTGTACTCACCTGTAACCATCGGGACAAATACACGTGTAACCATTAATGGCATCTATGCAACGCCCTCCATTTCTGCACTTATTCTCTTGGCAATCATCAAAGTCAATGTCACAGTGTTCACCCATGTACCCAGGAGTACAGTCACATCTGATTAAAACAAAGACACTGTCACCATATGTCACAAACACTTATCAAAAAGGCCACTTACTTTTATTCCAATGACATTGATTCTTTAATTGGTTTGCATAGACACTGCTTAGTTAGGCATTTGTTATCGAGTGATTTATTTATTACGTTTATTATATATTTTAGCATTTGAAATGCATTGTAGTGAATAGTAACACAATTGTAGCAAACAAAACACGATCAAAGGTACTTTTTTAATTTGTCTGTGGTGTCTCATGTTCATGACATCACTTTGTAGAATTGTATGCAAATTACACATAGAAAGTGGTTCATTTGCATATAAAACCAATGGTAATCTTGTAAACTGTAAACAGTAGACACCACAGACAAATTTAAAGCACTTTCTTCTCTCTTAACTTATGCGTTTGTTTACACAATGTTTGTGCCTTTTTTTTATTCTCTTCAGTATATGCAATGTTTAAGTGATAGAGTTCTGTAATAATATGCAAATATTTTCTGGAATATAATTAGTACATGTAAACTAGAATACAGTGGGTAGTGATGGACTGAGTAGGCTCTTCATTAATTAAATATCTATCAACTGAAGCCTCTGACTTCCAAATTGTAAAATTACGCAACAAAAAAAAGATCTAAATAATTTGGTAGTTTAATAAACCTTTACTGACATGAATAAACCATGATCACAAAGTCACAATGACTCAGCCCTTCTGTTTACTGAGCAGATCCTCATTTTTGGAATCATTATTTCAGAAAACATAGCTGACATATCCTCCCAGCATTTGGGAAAATCACAGGGAATAATTATTATTTTTTTGTTTAAATAATGCAACATCTATAATAATTTGGAAGGATGTAAGGGTTGGAGCACATTGTTTCATTAAAGGAGCAGTAATGTCTTTTTATTGCTGGGACAAGTAAGGAGATATTAGTTTGCCTGACTGAACCCTGTATGACAAGTCTGTTGCAGCAATTCCATCACTGTATTCAGACTCAGGACCCAGCTGCCAAGGTCATTAATTTGTATGACAATAGGGAGTGGGATTTCTCTCTTGATGTACAGAAAGTTGCCAATAGGTCAACATAAGAAACTTACATAGTTTAACAAAAAATAGTACTGAGATTGTTCCTTTCAGACTTACTTGTAACCTTTGGTAGTAAGGATGCATTTGGAATCATGCTGACATGGATTCACCTCTTGAGCACAAAAGTCAAGTTTCTCTTCACAAAGTTCCCCTGTGATACAATAACATGATATTAATGTGGTTTCCAGTATGCTTCTTCTACATGACATGTATGTGATAAGATAGACAGGCTAGTAACATGGGCACATTGGTCTCTACAAAGACTCCTGTATCAAAATGATCTCAGATGCAGAACACATTCTATACCTGGACATAGTTCACAGCTGACACAATGGCACTCAGTTATCAGAGGTTCCCTAACACAGGTTTGTTCCAATGCAGATAACTTATCAAGCCTAAAAAAATGAACTTACGTTTTAAATTGCATTTTATCATTTTCATTATGTGGTAAAAAAAAAAAAATACAAATGTCTAAACTACATGGTTTGAAACTAATTAAGGTAGCTTTGGACTTAATTGAATGGTGTGTTACCAGCCTTGGTTCTCAGCACAGTAGTTAATAGAACCAATATAACACCTCATGTAATTTAAAATACATCATCTTTATTGATTTTTAATTTCCCAAAAATATGCAAATAATGCTGAAACTGTTTTTCTTTTATTAGCCAGTCCATCACACATATGTCTGTTATCCTCACAATGATTGGGCATTCAAGTGTAAATTTTTAAAGATTTAGACCCAAATAAAACCAAAAACAAATCATTCATAGTATTGTTTTTGATAGTGCTACCTTTACTACAGATGATTCTTTTATGTCTCCTAGGATAATCTGTGCATCAACCTCTATTAAATTTAAAAAATGCAAAAATAGTTGGCTTCATTTTGCAAAAATGTATGTGTAAATAAAATATACTACCCTTATTGTCTGAAATCAGAAATAACATGTCTCTTACCCCTGTTTTACACACTCATCAGCAGAATATGATTTTGGAACGGCAGCAATTGTGTTTCATTAGGAAAAAAATAAAATAATATATATAGTTTGGTACTAAGCAGTCACACTGCCTTTTCTGCATTAAGCCAAGGTTTTCATACATGTTAAACTCTCACAGAAAACCAGCTCTACTTATCCTTAAATAAAACTCTGAGGTAAACTGATTTATAAAGGATCACAACATGTAAGCGGGAGAATGGGCATAATAAGTCAAATTAAGGTGTAAAAGTCACTGCAAGAGATACATTAGACAGCTAACATAATTGTATACACACACAAAACCCACACACGCCTTCTTTACTGGGATAACTTAATTTGCTGGCAGGGTGAGCAAGACTAAACTTTTGTATAATATAGGAGTTTTTAATCTATGTAAGAGTTCATTTTGTGTACATGTGGACATGCTAGTTTCTAAAGTGTTTATATTATTACAGTGTTTTAGTTCATCTTAAGAGCCATAGGTGAAATGGCTGTTATAGAATGAAAACAGATGCTGTTGAAAGGTATTAAGCGCCATGGAAGTTTAGTTTTTTATTTCACATCTCTTCCTCGGTCTTGTTGGGCTAACTATATATTCTATTAACAGCAATATCCATTTTCACATTCAGAAAGTCTCATCTATAATTTAAAGTAAGTGAAGACTATGTAAATGAACACACAACCCAGTGCCCGATTAATGCTCATTGCGACTAATGTACAGCTAGTGAATTCTTATTAAACACGGCCGAGCGAGGGATTTAGGAAAAGACGTCATGGCGCGTCATTGTTATCGGCACAAAATGAGAGAAAGCAGGAGAAAAGGATAGAAACTGACCTTTTTCCACCTCATTCAGATTAGCAGCTTGCGCAACAAAGACAGAAGAGACAAGATACCATCATTGGACAACAGCACAACACAGTAAGCCAACAAAGAACGGAAGCAGCCACAACGCAAAGTGACTTGAGTGGCAAGGTTTGTGATAGCTACAAACACGGAAATGTCCTCTTTCAAGAGGAAAGCAGACTAATCCTCAATTCTACCAAGCTCAGTTAAAATTCGCCTTACCAAAGAGCTTGCTGGCCATAAAGTGCAGAAGAAAATCCAAGTTCAGTTTAACAAGGGAGTAAGCATTTAGTGAGAAGGCCTCGTTATTGGTGCCTGGCGACAGACCATCACACACTAACGAGCAGCACTAGAGATGCAGAGAAAACCTGAGCATTCTTGAAAGCTAGCTCTCTAGTAAGAAGAGAGCCTAATTTTAATACAAACAGTTAAATGCTTTCTAAGGCTGCACTAATGATACCATTCCGAGCTACGGAAGTTAAAAGAATTTGTGTTTCTTCAAATACTTTTTATAAAGAGAAATACGAACAAGGAATAAAATGTGCATACAAAATGATTCCCTCTCACCTGTGTATTCTGGAGGACAAAGGCACGTGTAGTTGTTGATGCCATCTACACAAGTTGAATTATTCTCACAATCATTATCTTCACAGTCGTCAATATTCACCGCGCAGTTCTCGCCTTCAAAACCATCTGCACATGTACACCTTACACACAGATAAGCAGATATTAGGACCCACCATGTTTTTGGTTAACAATGCAATGTGCCTATATTTGCACATTGCATCATCCCATAGATAGGACATGCTGAAGGTGTGCTATTGGTTGTCTGCACCATTATTGACAAGGAAAAGGTCCTGTGATGGTGAGGAGGGAAAGTCCTGTGATACTGGGGGACAAAGGAAGGTGGGTCTTGTCATGATCTGGGTATCGGAGAGAGGGTTCTATAATGCCTAGGAGCTGATGGGCATTAGTCATGTGATGCTGAGGGGAGAGAATGGTATTGAGCCCTGTGATCGGAAATGGTATTGTGATCCTAGGGGAGGTGTGGAGATGGTCCTCAGATGCTGGGAGGACATATCTATGGACGTATATGTGGTAATATTTTAAGATGCATCACACTTTAAAAGTAGTATCTCCGATTAAAGGAGAAAAAAATAGAAACCCTAAATACTTACCAAAAGGCATCTTTATCTTCTTCTTTCAAGTGGCAGGTCCCACCATGATAACAGGGATTACTGATGCAAGAGTGGATTGGTACATCACAATCCTGCCCCTAAAATCCACAAATGAGCCATTGAATGAATACATCACAAATGTACAAGTCGTTGATATATAACACATATTTAGTGATCTTTAACCATACCTTAAAGCCATAGGGACAGGTACATGTGTAAAAATCCACTGGATCATTGTTGCACGTGCCATCATTTTTGCATGGATTAGATAAACACGGGTTACACTTTGCAAGAATATTTATGTCAACAGGTCCTAGAAGAAGGGACAAAAAAACATTATTAAAGTGATATTAAATTATTTCATGATTACTTGTTTACATAAACTCTAGTCAAAGTTGTTGAGCCCTTTGTTAAATCAGTATTATAATAAATGAATTGCTATAGGTTATACTGAAGGCATTCTGTAAACTGAGAACTAATAAAAATGTAGCTAACACAATTAATTACCATTGGTACATTTATTTTTTCTAAACCAATTAAGTTGGCATATTCTAGATTCCCTATGTCTGAAAACCAGGGCACGAGACAGGAGACATGGAAAAATGATAGGTGTTGGAGAGTAGGAGGCCATCTTGATACACAAGTAAGGAAGGTCAGAAGGTATATTTTCACAGGTGACACATCGGTCTGTAGTGGGGGTCTCAGACCCTTACCTGCAATAGGAAAACCACAAGGCCCTGGAATTTCTAGGCCAAGGATTGTAACAAAACCAAAAGATTGAAAGGCTGTTAGATTGTTTCTCACATAAAACAACTTTAAAGATAGAAGAAAATAAAACGAAAGATATAAAGTATAAAACATGTTATAATTAGCATATTGTTATTAAGCACAGATGGCTGTTCAGACTTACTGAGAGGAGTACAAATGTGTAGTCTATTGTACTTCTTATAGTGTATATTATCAGTTACTAGAGTTAGCACATTAGTAACAATTAGTTCAAGAAGTAGATAGTTACAGAACTATAATTGTGTTAGACTTGGCAGCAGAGACAATGTAAGTCAGCAAGATATTGGCATGTATACAGAGAGGAGGATAAGATCTTGCTTCTTTACAAGTCAATGGTAAGACTTCACCTTGAATATGCAGTGCAATTCTGGGCACTGGTCCTTAAAAAGAACATTATGGAACTAGAACAAGTGCAGATGAGGGCAACAAAATGAAAAGGGGAATGTAAGATATTAGTTAGATGCATTTGTATATGCTGGAAAAACAGCATCTTACATTATAAAAGTATATAAATATATTCAAACCAATACAAAAATTCTTACTCTCCAGTGACTTGTTCATTAACAGAAATGTATAAGAAGAAGTCATCTTTTGAGACTGGAAGTCTTCATAGTGCTATCAAATATAACAGATACCTTCAACAAAGGTTTGGACATTTTCTTTAGAAAAGCAGGATATGTATATAGGATTATAAATGTAGCACCCCACCCCCTACAGGAGCTCTATATATTGTGTTATATTGTAGAACACACCAATATTGGAGGACTTTGATGTAGTTGTGGGCTAAACATGATATGGGCTAATGTTGTGACTAAATCTTCATTTTTTTCTAGGCTGCTCTCTGACCTGACTCAATGGCCTGGGCCTGCATCACTTTACACTTCTAAATGCCCCAGCACTTTTTATCTTTCTGTCCTATTGTTTTGTCTGTCCTTTGTGTCTACCTCTTGTGATAACAGGTGAGCTGGACCATGAACCACTGTATTGTTTTTGCTCACTGGGCCAAACCTTGTCATCCCTCCCCTGGTATTTTGTCACCTGTACAAATGCTCATTTGGATACTTATTTATTGTTTTGCTTAATTCAAAAATGACTCTTTTTTTGGTACAGCTTAACTTCTAGCCACAAAAGTGCTTTAATGTTTAACCCCTTGACGACAAAGGACGTGCCAGGCACGTCCTGGGAGAAACTCCCTTAACGACAAAGGACGTGCCTGGCACGTCCTGCAGTGAATGAAGCGGTTTTCGCGATCAACGATCGCGAAAACCGCTTTAACAGTGCTGGTCTATTGCCTCGACATCAAGGCAATAGCCAGCACCGAAATTTCTATTTTGGGACCCCCACGATCGCCCCACGGAGCGATCGTGGGGAGCCATATTGATGGAGCATGCAGCTCCGTCAATATGGCTAAGCCCTCTGCCGGTCTGAGCTTCGGAAGTGAAAGTAACTTCACTTCCGTCGCTCTGAATATGCTATTTGACTGCCCCTAGTGGTAGTTTAGTAGCATTGCAATGGAAAATATTTAAAATAAATATTTAATTAATTAAAAACAGGTTATTTAGCTATATTAGCCTATAGGGTTAAAATTAAATATTTTTTAGCATAAGGGATAGGGTTAAAATTAAATTAAAGTTAAAAAATATTAAGGGATATAATAAGGATTAGAGTTGGGGTTAAATTTAGTGTTAGGGTTACATTTTGGGTTCGGGTTGGGGTCAAAAGATCAATATAGGAATAAAAAAACAAAAAACACTATTTTTGGTTTTTGCCCCATAACGCGCAAAAAAATACCGAAAAATAAAAAAACATGCATATTTTTGAACTCGGGAGAACATTTAGAAACTATTTAGACAGGGTCTTTTTTAATGATTTTATTTGTGTAAATTATATTTTAGGTCAAAGTTAGAAAAAGTGTGTTTTTTTAAATTTTTCATCATATTTTATGATGAACATAATGGTATCTAATGAAAGCCCTTCTTATGACGATAAAAACAACATATAATTTGTGTGGGTACTGTATGTGAGAAAGAAACAAATTACAGCTAAACACAAACACCCTAGAAATGTCAAAACAGCCATTGTCACCAAGGGAAAGTCAAGGTGAAAATGTCTTGTCACTAAGGGGTTAAACATGTTTTATCATTTTTATTTTGAAAAATCAAAACATTCTTCTTCCTATATAAATATATAAATGAAGCAATTGTGTAAAGCAGCATTCCACTGGTTTCCATGGTGACTGACAAAGGTGGTCAAACACCACACCAAACTGTTAGGTGCTAGAACCGGCCTCCACCAGGTCCCCAGTACATCAGAACAAACAGAATGGCCTGGCACTCAATAGTGGTGAGATCAACTCTTTAAAGTTGTAACAATAAAGATTTGATCTCACTATTGAGTGTCAGACCTTTTAGTTTGTTTTGATGCTCCACTTATAGAACTTTGTTGCACAATTGCCCAAAAGGTATTTTTTTTTATCTCTGCTAATATAATACATAATAGAGCTTGCATGTATCCATATCATTGAAACCAAACAGAATATAAAATATAGTGTAACCTTACCATGACAGGTGAACTTTTTAGAGGGAGTCGTGAGAAGCAGTTTATCTGCCATGTCCCCCGGACCAGCGCATCTTGCAATGCCGGGTTCTTTGTATTCGGATTTGACCCACTCTGAAAGCCACTGCAAGTTACAATCGCAATAGAGAGGATTTGCCCCAATAGCACTGAAATAGAGCAATAATTCATCCATCAGTTACAACAACTGTAATGCAAACTACAAAGACAAAATAGGCATGACTCGTACTGAGTGCAATACAACTTATCTAGGGTGTTACTTAATACAACTAACAATTACATTTGTTTTTTTTAGGATCCATTGCATAGGCCAGCGGGTTACATTAGATTCATTTAATCTGGCAGGGCGGTAAAAAATTGGCATCTGGCAAATGTTAAGTTTATGGAGACAGTACCAAGGCCCATATTTTTTTGAAGAAAAGGTGGCAACCCTGCCGGTACTTTACTTACATATTTAAAATGATTTGAGTGCTAGCTGCATGATAGCAATTCAATCATAATTCTTTAAAAATTACAAAATATAATACAAAAAAAGTTTAAAATATGTTACTGAATGTCTAAATCATATTAATCTTTTTATGCAGATTTTACCAAATCTAAAACTTGTTTTACTTTGATGTTCTTTGAGTCCTTGTGTATTATAATTCTTTTTTTCCCCATATGTTTTTAACTTTTTAAGGCCATGCCTTTCTACCTGTTGTGGACTACATTTCCCAGCATTTACAGCCAGCTCCAATATAGTATCAGGCACAGGGATACAATGCAGAGAGCTCTAGAAGGATAAACACATACTTACAGATGTGACAGAGCTGAAAGATCATTGAACGCTCCTTCGGGTATACTGGAGACATCATTCCCATGTAACGATCTGCAGAGTGTAAACAGAGATATGGTGTTATTGGCACACGTGTTCACATGTAGAAATAGTTGGACCGATCCGCCATATTTAAAAAGTATATTTCATTAAACATCACTGACTTGTCATGGAAGAGTAACAATTCAAACAAAGAAAAATTATATAGTTGTGCATGATATCTAATGGCATGATTTAAATAAACAGCTCTTTGAATAGACCCCAATATGTTTCTGTATGTTTGAAATTTAGAGAGAGATTTATCAAATGGTTAATTTTACAAGCTTTCAGGTTTCGATAAGTCTACTCCTGAAGAGTTAAATGTCTTACATGTGAACTGAGGAAAATACACCTCATGTCTTTCTTAAAACTCTGACCTTCCTTTAACTTTCAAAATAAACATTTTTTTTTAGAAAGGGAGATATTCAGAGCGACCAATAGGCCTTCATGCACACACTGATGACATCACTAGATCAAAATGTGCTGACACCTAGGTGTCAACTCTCCATCAATAACAGGAGATGGCAATTTCAGTTCTGGGAGAGATAATTTCTGCATGTTCATACTGGAATAGGCAGACACAATTTCATAGTAAATAAAAAATAAAAAATCAAACATTTTTAAAATAAACCATAACTGACATTGACCCTATATGAAAGAGCATTCTGTAAAATTCAATAGAAAAAAAAGTAAGTTTCAGTTATTTGCCCAATGAAACTTCAGAAGGGGATGGAACCCCCCATGTACATGTGAGTTATCTTTTAATGATAGTATCCAGAGTAGTTAAGTGTTACTTACAAGAGTCTCAGAGAGTGTAACCCATCAAACGCACGGAGAGGGATGCATCGCAGACGATTATAACTTAGTATTCTGTAAATAGACATAGAAACATTCCAACCTTGAATAAGCATATATAGGATTTATTGTTTCAATGACTGGGTGTTAATAGGGTCCCCCCCCCCCTTGCATTATGCAAGACCAACTCTATTCTGCTTGCAGGAGAAACTCAGTTTAGCCCTGCACAATGAAGTTAAATCTGAGATACGAAATGTTCACCTGCCATCCGTCTTTTTATGAAGAGAACCTATTGGGCGCATTTTAATGACCTAAGACATTAATGCAGGTCATTGAATACTCTTGACTGCAATAGAAAATTTTGAGCTAAAAACACTGATACATGATAACTCATGTCATTGAATAGAGCCCATTGGTAAATCTGGTAAATGTATCAAACATTGTATTTTGTTATGGTAGTACACCATGATACATTATTATACTTACAATGTGAGAAGTTGAGTCATGTTACTGAAGCTGTGGTTAGAGAGAGTGCTGATTCTGTTGTTGCTCAGATCACTAAAAATAAAACATAAGTTAAGTAAATAAAAGCTTTCCATGATATCAGACCTGTTGTGATAAATGGCACAAGAAACATCGCAAATAATATCGAATTAAAATATTTTTTACTCAAATTCAACTCGTGACAACTGATGTTTTGTTTGATTGGCTGAGGAAGCAGCATAAAGGGCGCGTCCCTAAAACGGAGCAGGAGACTGGATGCCACGCCCCTCCACACAGCCTCTACACCAACCGCACAAGAATCATTGATTTTACAAAAAATGCTATTGTACCGAAATAAACAATGTTTATTAAATACTTACATAAGTGTCAGGTGTTTATAGTTAGAGAGTTCCTTAGGTACCAGAGGAAACTGATTCCCATCCAAATATCTAAAACACAAATTAAAAGCAAAGATTTTGAATTGTAAGTTATCGATCCATCAAGTTATTTTTTTTTCCCTAAAGGCAAAAAAATAATCCAATGTTAAGAAAACAATTCACTAGATCCTTCCAAATAGCCTGTACAGAAAGGACCCAGTAATCCTAGCTGTGATACTTGAGTGCAAATTATCACATTTGTCTAATCCCCTAGATGTTTGGTGATGGTAACATCACCAGGAATGTACTCTCCAAATACTTTATTAATTTTATTATGCATCCAAACTGTTATCAGGTCAGGGAAGATTTGCCCCCTCTGTAACTTTCCTATGGGCAGATATAGCAAACAGACACTACTAACTGCAAGACGATATGCTCCTTTATAATACTACTACCACTTTAAATCCTGTGACAGTGCGATTAAGTCTAATGCTTCTTTGTTAGATGATAGAGGCATTTCTGATATTGATGTGGCAGTCAGAAGCTGTCCTAATGTTTCCTTAAAATGGCTTTATTATATACATTTCGCACAATGTATTTTAATTGGGTGTGGCCTTATTTATTAAAACAAGTGCTCATCATGTCACAACATAAAAAGAGCAGCACCCACTCTTAGTAAAGTTTTGTACTACTTGACCCCAATGCCTACTGACATTACCAAGTGTGTAATTAATTGGAGCAACAGATGCTCCAATCAATACTGTAAATCACGTTCTGGAATGTGCTAAAAATATCTTAAACTTTCAAAACAAATTGAGTTTGAGTTAAAAGAAACTATAACATTTATGTAGAAATTACATGTGAAATATAATTTTGACAAGGTAGTGTAAATAATGAGCAATCCAGCTGCTCGAGAGGTACATTGATTACAACTGGCAGCATTTACCTTTCTCCACATATTTAAATTATTTCCTTCCACCTTGTCTCTCCCTCTGTTACATATTTAGATTTTCATTTGCAATATAAATCAAATTAAAAGGAAGGGGGAAAAAAATCTTGGCACGGACAGAACGTATGTCAAAACTCAGATGCTGAGTCGTTACTGCTAGACCAGACACAGAGTTCATGCACAGGCCATGTTACTCTGTCATGGGGTATGTACGACGGTGCCAATCAAGTAGCAACAGGTTACAAACCGTAAGAGATGGTGTGCTAGGTTTACAATAACAAAGTAACAGACAAACATTGTCATTCTGTCAAGTTAAAGTGGTAGTGATTTCCCACATCTCCCCTGCTGCAATCAGTGAGGTAGAACCCAGTATGCCTCACTGTCGAGCCATTCAGTGATCTGTAAAGTGTGTCATATTGAAACTTGTCTTGCTCCATGAGGAAGGTGGAGAGAAGAGCCGTACTTATATTGCACAAACCCTGTTTTTGTTGGTCTCTGGGTCCATAATAAGCATCCAGTTATGTTAATTACCTTAACTTTGCTTCTTTCATTATATTAACTGAACCAATGAAATCATATCCCGTCCAATCCAATTAAGTCCCAATAGATATTATTTCGATGTACTTACAGTTCTGTCACTTCCTTAGGGATTCCTTTCGGTAACGCCTTAAGTGCTTTGTTACTGCATCGAACCACTGTATCTAAACATGTGCACTCTGCTGGGCAGCGAGAAAGTGGCGAACAGCTATTGTCATCGTTTCCTGGTGTTGGGAAATGACATTTGATGTGGATTACTAAATATCTGTACATATTAGGAAATAATTCCAAAACTGTTATGATCATGGCTGGAATTTACAAATAACAGATTGGACACATTATCGAAGCACTTTGTATTTGGGATCACATAATGATGTCATATACCTATACACAGGCATGAATTAGTCAAAACACACACATTAAAAGTCAAAACAGCCATTATTTTTCTTCTCATTTTTCATTCTAAGGCATGTTGCCCCCCCCCCCCAGCCCTACTACTTCTGTAACTTGAAAATATTCCATATATAGAGCTGAAAGAGAACACAAACACGCTTACCGTCATCACAGGTAAAGTCCTGAATCGCCACATCCTGGATAGGAATCTCCTTTAGGAAGTAGGGTTTTTGGCACCTAGGATTTCCTGTAACTATGCGTTTCTTCCGAAGCCAATCTCCCAACCAAGCCAGGTGGCAATTACAATTAAAAGGATTTGCCAGAAGGTTTCTAAAATTATAAAAAGGCATTGGAATGTTACACAAGAAACAAAACAATCAACCATTCCCCCCAAACCCCAACTTATGTATTATACGTATGAGCCATACTATGTATTAATCCATTTTTATTTCTTGGATAAATTAAAACATTATTTAGGGATCAGCTAATGGTCTAGTAACTTGGTACTTGGTTGACGACATTAATTGTTAATTGCTACAGCTTTAATTGAAATAAATGTAAATCCAAGACAGTGAGATGGATACATCAGCAGCTCCTTCGTTACATCGAACAGACTATACATAACTGCATCATTTCATAAATTATGTGAGAGAGAAGTAACTTGTCAAAATGAGGCACAGCTAGTACTCAAACAGGTTGACCTTTAATATATTGGGCACTTAATATTGGAAATAGTTAAATAACAATAACACTGTTAAGAATGGTGCTCAGCCACCCATCCAGATTATCACTTTGCATAGGAATACATGTTGGGAATATTGCACCCTGCTATTCAGTGAGTCATGGCTCATGTATTAAGTGCTGACATATCGAATGACTATATCATATACTACAGGGATGTCCAACAAGCGGCCGCAAGGTGTAGCCCATCTTAATTGCTCATATTCTCATTATCCATATAATGTATACTTTTGTTTAAGTTGAGTTAATTTAAATGTCTTTTGAACTGCTTTTGTAATAAAAATGTATGCATTTCTGATTATGTGGCCCACTTCACAAAAAACATGGATGCCTCATATACTACTAAAGCAAAGCTTTCACTAGAGATACAGTGTTTTTTCAGTAAGTGGGCACATCCAGCTGAACTGTATATTTAAAAGAATAAAAACTACCACAACTAGAGGACATAGTCTTAAATTAGAGGGGCAACGATTTAAAAGTAATATCAGGAAGTATTACTTTACTGAGAGGGTAGTGGATATATGGAATAGCCTTCCAGCAGAAGTGGTAGAGGTAAACACAGTCAAGGATTTTAAGCATGCGTGGGATAGACACAAGGCTATCCTAGATATAAGATTGGGCAGACTAGATGGACCGAATGGTTCTTATCTGCCGACACATTCTATGTTTCTATGGAGCACAGGACACCTGATCCACTTTTGCAGAATCATGCACAATTTAAAATCCTCATTCCCGTTACATAAGGACATGTATTTCTGCCTTATGCTCACACAGACCTTGTTGCCTAAAATATTGAAGTCCATTTCAAACTTTAAGATCAGCACAGTCTCTGCTCAGTGAGATCAAACAGGCTGTTCTGTCTGTTCCATAGGTTCATAGTTTGGAAACACAAGGTAATAGTCAAGATGGATAAGCTAATAAATAAAATGCCTAGGCACTGTGGGTTTTTATTAATACAAAAGCTGTGTCTCTGCAAAGCCTGAGATCAGAACACTGCTACCTACCAGCGAGTATCTCATGTAAGACACATCCCCCAGGCTTACTAATATTAATGTTAAATTCCCATGCCAGATTTTACACACAGAGAAAAGAATGAAATACTATTCGCTTTCTGCTGTGAATTCCTGTCTAGCTCATTTAACAAGTTTGTAGCCGGTCTGATTGGCTGTCACACCACACCTCCTCCGCAATTCAATAATTTGATCTCGGGGATGAAGCCTTTTTATTACTGGATTTTAACTGACAAGTTGCAATTTCATTAATTTGTCATCTCCAGCTTTCCATCTCTCCGCTGCTCCAGAGAACATCTTTCCAATCTAAGCTGGCAGTCAGAGTTGATTACATGCCACTTATAGAAATGAATGTACCTGCTATTCCCGTTACCTTTGGCATCTCACCACTTCGTTTTTTTTGCCTATTGACAATTCTGCCCTTCATAAACATGCCATCTTTAATTTGGCCAAATTAGTCAGTAAGTGCGCAGTGTCACATTTCATGTACATAAAAGCATAACGGCTGCTCTGAGCCGCGTACCTTGGGGGAACGTTGGATATGCCGGTGGAATCTTTTTGGGCTGATATTTTCTCAAACTGAATTTACAAACATGAATTTTGTTTCCTTTTTTTTAACACTTCATCAGCCACAATCATTTTCTAATAAATACTCCGGTAACAGCAGAGATTGACTGAGGCATAGTTGCCAACATCAGACATGTTTCCAGGGACACATATTTGTTCCACATGCTGCAGAAAGAGCATGCAAAGTGCAGCCCGGCAGTATGTAGGATGGATATACACACAGACACAATCCAATTAATTAATTATGGTCAGTCCTATGAGATCACTACCCTGATTAATTAATTGGATTGTGTCTGTGCGTATATCTATCCTACAGATTGTCGGGCTGCACTTTGCATGCTCTTTCTGCAGCATGTGGAACAAATATGTGTCCCTGGAAACATGGCCGATGTTGGCAACTATGCCTGAGGTAGTCACCAACATGGTGGACATTTACTGAACTTTGTGGCAGACAATGGACCTTCAACAAATTTTATGTCATATGATACTCTCTAAGCGACAATTTTCTACGTTAACAGCGAGAAAGGCCAACAAAAAAATAGAAAGAGGCAGAGAGTGAGAGACACAGATTTCTCTGTACTTACAGTGTTGACAGAGAATGCAGAGTGTCAAAGGCTCCAGGAGCCACGGTCACAATCTGATTGTCATAGAGGGAGAGTAACCGGACAGAGCTCAGACCTGTGAAGCTGTCGTTATTGACACAGCTAATGCGATTGCTTCTCAGCATCCTGAAAAAAAGCATATTAATAAATTAGATGTTTATACAATTCTGAGACTCATTTATTCTCCACTGGGGGGGCTTTGGTTGTTCACTGGTTTTATCTTATCACTAGTAAAGCTATCAGTGTTAGGATCACGCCCAATATTGTTAAGATGCCAAAATGTTTTGGGGATTCTCAGATCCAAAACGTGATATGTCTGATAGAACAGTCCCTTTAATACACTGGGCAAAAAGAGTAGAATAAAAGACAGGTCAAATCGGTATAACACTATGCCAATGGGGCATCGGATCTTGCTTTAACTTCCACAATGAAGCAGAAGTTTAGCAAGATATCCGGACTCATGTCACATGATATAGTCAGTCCCACTGGATTGCAATTACTGTTGCTATCCATTGATACTGTTTTATTGAATGACCTCTTTAAAATCAGGTTAAACCATTCTTGCTCCCATTGATTTTGTTTATTTAGCAGAGATGCCCTGTACTTTGTGTAATTAAAACATGTGCTAGAGCATTTAGTAAGAATAGTTGACATTTGCACTGGGGAGATATAATTGAGGGCAGCAGATTATTATAACCAGACAAATATGGATATTATACAATATACTGGGATGAATTAGTGTGTGTATGATGGTTGTAGTAGAGCTAAATCTGGAAAATATGCATACAGTTGCAGAAATTGAGAATACATACAGTGTTTTTAGTCCTTCCAGGCCTTTGAACATTTTGTGGCGGACATTTTCCACACGGTTACTGGTCAGTATTAATTCGTTCACACCACTTGCTCCTTCAAATGCACCTTCTTCAATATCCGTAATCTTGTTATTGCTTAAATTTCTACAACAACAAAAAAAAATACATAACAATTGTTTAATATGATTCCCAAAATTACCATTTAAAAATCTCCTTCAGTACTCGGCTTATAAAAATAAATTGTAATGCTGAATTAAATATGATTAACTTGGTTCTTTGGCTGCTTCAAATTAAGGTAGACTGGGCATTTTCTTTAAAATTCAAAGGCGGATAGGCAATTGTACAAGTAGGAATGCCACAGAGAGACATGACATTTGCTCAAAATGGATGCTTCCATGGTTTACAGATAGAATACTATTAATAAAAATGGAAACAAAATGTAGGTAGCTGTCAAATTCAAAATTCAAGGATAACATAATCATATGTATTGTATAAGCAGAGAGTAAGGAGGACATGTCCTTTGTTAAAAAGCCATTCTCCTCAACATAATGTAGCTGTATTTATAATGTATACCGAGGGGCTGTTAAAATAAATGTTTAGGTAATTTTGTCTCTTTCAGATCCATTTTTTGCCTGTACTTTGAAGACTTTTTAAATTAGTTTTTAAGTAAATGAAACGTACAGCTATGTTCTACTGTAAACACAGTTTATGCAACAATATTGACCACGTCCAACAAATTGAGCTAAAATGTGACCAGCCACAGATGTAACGAAATGGAAAAAGTGAGTTTCAGAATAAGTCAACAAACCAAGTGACTTTGATGAATTTACACATTGTAAATAAATTAAAATAAGCTCAGTCTTTTACTTTTAGCATTTGCATAATTACCGAGAACTATATAAGCTGACATTCATCTTAACTATGACACAAGCAACCTGGATGGGAACACTGGATGGGAATGCTAGGAGCCAAGTTAAACATTGAATTGCGATTTATGTTTCTAAAGAGTTTTTGATGTTTTTTATTTTTATTTTTAATGTTTTTAGGGGTAAATAAAATGAGTCTTAGCAACATATATAATTTATTTTGTCTCTAGAGTCCTAAAATCAACCTGTTGACGGATTTTAAACAGACTTTTAATTATAATGTAATTATGGGACATATACATGTGTGTGTATGTATGTATGTATGTATGTATGTATATATATATATATATATATATATATATATATATATATATATATATCCCAGAATTGATTATAATAGTAGCCTTTAGGATACAAACTAGAAGAAGAATGGATTGGATAGGCATAAGGCTATCCTAGATATAACATAAGGCCAAGGACTCATTAAAGTATTCAGAAAATCAGGCAAGCTAGACGTCTTTCTTTTTTTCTTTTATTATTTGTTCATATTACCTGTAATTAATATACATGTTTGACCTTTAGTAATACTCATTTTATTGAGTAATCTTTAGCTTATTTAAAAAAAATACAATTGCTTTTTTTAAAAGTCACACATATTGCACTTGTAGATGTTTTAGACTCACATTTTTCGGAGCTGAGGAAGCTTCTTGAAGAGACCAGTTGCTTCTAGTACTGTGAATTCATTATTGTTCAGGCGCCTGCAAGGTACATGAAACAGAAAATGATGATACATTGGCACAAACATGACATACTCATTCTGGTAGTTGTAGTAGATAGTTGTAAAAAAAAAAAAAAAGGCTTGGTCTTATGAAACACTTTGGGTTTCAACCGATTTAGGGTCTATAAAACAAATGACAAATGTTGTTCAAAATAATGTATAACTGAAGTGTTTATTTAGCCATCATGGAAAATACAGACACGCACATTACTACTCACAAGTCGGTTCAACTCCAATATATGTACTACCAAGAAAACAACAAAATCTAACACCACAGTAGTAGCACAACTGAACATTCCTGAAGATTATTAAGCATGTACTTACAACTCGGCAGTATACTGGGGAATGTGATCTGGGATTTTTGTGAGTTTTTGATTGGAGCAGTCCACTGTTGTCCCCTCGCAGCGGCATTTTTCTGGGCATGCCAGATCCGCAAAACAGTCGCCACTCAGCTTGGCTCTGTAGTCTTCTGTGCCTGTGAAACATGTATGAAGCCTAATGTTACACATGTACAGTGAGTCATAGTGAGTAATGGTTCGACTCCAGAACCTACACCACAGTTCAGAGTGTGTGTGTGGGGGGGGGGGGGGGGATAAAGACTGAGGAGAAAATCTGGGTTACTTTTTTATGAAGACAAACACTGATAATTGAGGGGAGCAAAGTAAGGTTCCACACAACAACTTGCCCGCCCGGAAGATAAAGGAACACAACTGGGCTAAAACAACAGGATTACAGTAACAATTCAAGCGTTTCACAGCTGTAATATCTGCTGGTCCTATTCACTAGCAACCCTAAACCGTTTGATAGTGAATCTGCTGGAGAGTTGCATAGTATATTGTAGCCCTATTTTTTAAGTATTCAGAAATTCAGAGGTTGTTTTTATGTATATATATATATATATATATATTTATTTATATCAATTGAGGAATCATTTTCATACATTCAACAATGTACTGATAAAACTGGAAATACTGTAATTATAGTAAACTTTCTGGTTATGAGAAAGTGGAGCTATTACAACATGGATAAAATGAAGGATAGAGCAGTAACACACTGTGTTCTGCTCCAGAGGATATATTCCACTCCTTTCTAAACCTCATTGATGAAGGAAGGACTAGCAATAGGTTGGTATTCCCTTCCCCAGCAATGAGGCTTACTTGTCTAGTATTTGCGCAAGCCTCAGCAGCTTGCCATGCTGTAGAAAGCCGCGTGACGTTCCATGGTGCTTGACAAAACCATGTTTTACTCATACCTCACAACCACATGGTTAGATCAAGCACAACAGAACATCTCGCTTGGTTACCATAAGTGCATCCATTAGGCCAAGGACCAGGACCAAAAGGGAAAAAGTTGGAAGGAAGAGGTAAGATTTGTAGAGTACTTGGGTGTGTAATGCCTATGTGCAGCAGAGCATTCCTGATAGAGAATGCACACTGACAGAGCAATGACATTAGAAGGGCAGACAAAATCCTGGGGTGCCATGGGAGAGATAGGCAAACTCTAATCATTGTGGATTACAAGTCCAACCATAGTGCCAAAGGCAGTGGGAGACAAAGACCGTAGCAGATGCATTGGAAGGGGTTGCCTATCCCAACTCCAGAAGTAATGGAGGATTCCGAGTCTGCCTATGGCACCCAAAGGACTAAACAGGAACACAAGGAAAGTCTGAGAACAAAAGTACTTATGTTCATCAAAACCAGACATAGGTGTGACAAAATACAACCCTCATGATTTAAGCACCAGTCCCACTAATGTTAAGAATGATAATTAATGCACAGTTATTACTGCAAATAATGGCAAGGCAGATCCATTCTTTGAGGTTATAGGAGGTAGGGCTCAGTGATATTTCATTGGTACAGGAATGTGGATCCTTAATGATTAATTAAAACAGAGTATCGATCAGTAGGAGTGGTGCTTTATCAGAGTAATGCAGGTATCCTTTGGGATAAGGCAGAAACACTGTGGATCGGAAAAAGGTATATTAGGAAATGTAAAAAGGCGAGTGCTTTCAGACAGTAAATGGTTACTTACATCCCAAGTGGTGAATACCTGAAAAAGTAAAGGTGGTTGAAGAGGAAAGAAAGACAGTAAAAGTGAACAGACTATCAAACTCAACATGATTAGTTTGATGCTTGAATTAAGGGAGAAAGGAGCTGGATAAAAAGCAAAACTGATGTTACCTAACAGAGCAAATGAGCAATAAGCAGGAATGTGAGTGTTCTGACTAGAAATACAGGATAAGACTTATGTGACATTTAAGACCAAAATCATAATGGAGTCATCATTCTCTTCTCAAACTATGCTTGTCTTAAGCCTGTGTTTAAGAATTATTAAGGCATTTGGAGAACGTTATCGCCCCTGTCTAACTACCATAGTTATTATCTCCTTAAAAAAAAAACTCCCAGAGAAAAAGTAATTGCTGTATTTTTATAAACCCCGAAAATAACCATGTGATCATCTGGGAGAGGAAGCTGTACAGTCACTAATCCAATCGCTGCATCTGGCTGTCGAAGGCTATGTTCTAATAAATGGAGACACTAGCAATACATTCCCTAGCCATCTGACGTTCAGATCTGTTATTTTAAAAACTTCAGAAAAAAAACCCAGCCTTGATATTGCCTCCTTAGATTTAACATTGGCCTCAAGCCAACTTTTTTACCGACCTGCCGTTAAAATACCGGCCGGGTGGCCACCTGACAGATAACTGCAGAAATATTTTCATTAAGTCCAGTAAGGTTTTAAATGCCAGAGTCTCTTAAAACCTTTCAGCACATGATGTCCGAGATGGCTTAGATACCCTACTATGACCAATGAAAAAAGATGCTGTCTACTGCACTCGACTGAATAAAAATATGAAACTCAGACTATGACCCCATCGCTGTATAAAGGATGCTCATGTCCCACTGAGCAAATAAACCACACGCTAGTAATCTGAAGAGGATTTAGACGTCTGAAAGCTGCACTCAACCTGTATTCAAAGTGCTTAGAAAGCAGCTTTATGTTTGGTCAATGTGGCATACAAAATGACTTCAGCACCCAAACAAACCTTATTTTGGCACTGTGAGAACCTTGAGGCACCATAAAAAAAAGTGTTAAACCTAATCCTGTTTCCCCATTCCTTGACACACATTGAAACAGAATTCTAATGTGACCAACTGCAGAGTTTGCTAGCTTTCAGAATGTTTGTGAGGGTGCCGTCTTATTCCCAACTATCCAATGAGAAATCACGCAATTCGCTGCACAGTATCCTGTGGGAGCAAATATGCCATGTGCTTTTATGTAGAAAAAAAGTATGTTTTTTTCTCCTTGTGATCAGGATTAATGCTGACTAGTCATCAAATTACATCAGACAGCAAATAAAATGTCTGGATATTATACCCAAGCAGAGAAGAATTAGCCTTTTCCTGATTTCTGGATTCTGATTTACACTACCTATAAAACAAGCTACAATGATACAAATTCAGAAAGACATCCTTTCCGTACCCCTGGGTAACAGAGATCGATGACTGCCAATCTTTAATTTGTTATAAATATTCATCCAGTCAGGGATTTAACATCATTGTATTCCTTGACAAACCCTGTACCATCGTCTGTCTCTGGTGTCTCATAGGTCATTCCTGTTTTCTTGCATGAGTTATATTTATGTTGTATTGGCTTCCATAAAAAGGAGTGTCTGTAGTTTTAGGTGGAGCATGTGTCTGAACCCTCCATCCTAACGCTAGCAGATAGACGTAAGTGTGTTTTAATATGGCTTGTTATGTTAAAGCATGGTGCTGTCCAAGATTAGCACTGTGTTGTATCATCTGTGGGTGAGGATTACATTAACATTTATTTATATAGCGCCAACAATATACATAGCACTAGGTACACATTATAGACGGGGACTACATACTAAGTTAGACAAACAAGAACAGAGTGATACAGGAGGTAGAGAGCCTTGCTCACAAGCTTACAATCTAGAGGATGACCTGTTTGGAGGGTAGACATGACTCATTAGCATTAAAGTGTCAATCTGGTACATGCGCGTAAAAAAACAAACCAAAAAACACGCAAAAGCTAACAAAAGTGCAAAGTGTTACTTAAAAACTATTTTTTTTTAAATAGTTAACATAACAAATAGTGGATTCTTCATTCTTTAAAGACACTGTTCATTCCTCTGATCTTTGAAGACAAGTAACAACACATGAAATGATTCTTTAAAAAACTTTTTAAATGTGCTCTCATTTGAGGCTCATTACTGCCAAAAAAACTTTTATATTATATATTTATCAAACTTGTACAATTTGTATAGCCATAAAATGGTGGAAAAGTCTTGATGACCAGGAAGTGTTAACAAGGCCCTCGTTTTATCAATTTCAGTTCGCCTTTCTTATTTGTCATGTAAATCAGGTCCTAGGCAGAATTGACCTCCATTACAATTCAGTATATTGATTATATACCATCTTTCCCTTAGATACTTGCCTTTCTTCTCTTAACTACCTAATTTGCTTCAGGCAATTGCTCTTTTGTAAATATTGATGATTCTTGTGTCACAATTTACTTTAATGCCATTTTTGCTGGTATCTGCTTTAATCTCTCGGCACATGTTTTCTCCTGCAGTCCACTCTACATCTTTCTACATATATAAATATTTTTGTAAGTAGTACTTGAGTACAATTTTGAGGGAGTGGCAGAAATGGGACACATAAGGGAGTGAAGAGGTCAAAGGGAAGGTGGTGCTAGTAACAGTATTAGGGATGGTTGGAGCTAGCTGGGTTTGGCCAGAGACTAATTATGAGTGTTCTAGTTGGATGAGTTGAAAGCTTCTAATTCATAACTGTGTTTGAGGGCAGGGGGAGCTAGGTGGGATTGCTATAGGTTAATTAATGGGTATTCTAGAGGGATAAGTGGCAAGCTTCCTTAGACTTTTTAAAGTTTGAGAAAGAGGGAGAGAGCTGATGCTCTGTGGAAGGGAATTCCAGAGAAAACGGGGCAGCACTGGTAAAATCTTGCAGGCGCGACTAGGAAGAGTTAGTGAGGTTTGATTTCTAAAAGATTGAGGCTATTTTGGATATATATCATATAAGCTCTCTATATGTGCTTCGTTATAAAAAAAATATATTAATTCTGTGCGCTTGAGCTGGGTATACAAAAGATTGACTGAAACAGAAATACCTGCGTCTATGTTTCGAAAAGATTAGGTGGATTTTTTGCAAAATTATTCCATTTAAAAAAAAAAAAAGTAAACAGACTTTTTTCTGTGCAAAACCTGGATAAAATACAATGGAAATACAATGGAACTCTGCTGGTTCTATCATGTGTGTCTCACTATTATCATTATTAACTTAACTTATAAAGCAGCACTAATAATAACATTGTACCTGTGTCAGTTGCATTTGAATCAGGGATAGCCAAAATACAAGTCCGTCAGTATCAGTGAAGATCCTTAGATCAATATTACATTGCCCTTCTCCAAGTCTGGAAAATGTCCACCATAACTTATGTTTGTGTCTAGACCCTGAGTCACGTATTTGTTTATTTTTGCCCCTCGATAAATAACTTTTTGCACATAACAGCTTTTATTTCCAATTTCACTTGAAAGTATATCTATTTGCTCTGAATGTAATGTGGGATGTCCACAGTGGCAATGAGCACATTAAATAAATAATGTATTAGACCTGGTGATGACAACGTGGGTATATAAAGACCCATATAGAGAAGACAAAATAAGTAAACAAAACCGTTTCTCATAATTTGGCTTCTCAAGGACAATGGCTAAAACATTATGGGGGTCATGTATAAACGTGACGCACACGCAGATTGCGCCAAATGCTGGCGCAATCGTCATTTGCACCAATGTATAAAGCAGACTCCCGTCAAATTTTGCTGCCTCCGCCAAATACGGAGATTTTGATTGGCCAATGCAGCCTATGTATAATAAAATAACCTGCTCAGTCAGAGCCTACCTCACATAAAACTTTTCTGGTACCCTAGTGACGAACATGGATTTTATGTCTACCATGAACTCAAGCTTGATGAAAAATATTGGGGGTCCTGACTGATAGACTCCACTCCCAGACAAACCATGGTTCCCATTATAAATGATGTGGGAAATACACTTAAGAACATTGCTCATATAGGTAAATCTAGTGTCCATTGAGTTAACACAGAACTGGGAAATGCAATAAAAAATGCACAAAACAGGGAGTAACGCACCCACTTCACTAAGGTAGGGTTCATGATGTCATCCTAAACAAAGAAGGAATGGCATGCAATCAAGATACTAATTCTGTAACATTTGCATGCATTATTTCCAATGGGATAAGTACACACTATTTGTATTAATTAATCTCCCCAAAGAAAACCTGGTGCACATCAGAACCTACCTGGGATGAAATATTGCTCTTTAGCTAAATACAATCAAGAGAAAAAAAAAATATAATAAATAAAATCAAAATCTCTGTCTAAATGTCGACAAACTAGGAATTTCATTAAAATTCAGTGTTAGGGGGGAATGCAATATAACCGGATTATAAGGCACTGCAGGCTACTTCAGCACTGGAGGGATTGTAAATAAACAATGGTTAAGTAAGGGGGAAAGAATATCATTCCTGAGCAGGGGTAGTACAATAATGCCAACATCTGGTTAGAAATTAATATGGGACACAGACAATAAACAGTACTGGTGTTCAAACCTCTGAATGAGCAACCAATAAAATGCAAGCGACACCTGCAACAGCTGCACACCATATGATGCACATTCATTATAACATACTAGATGTAATAGATTTTATGCAAAACCAAAATCTCATTATTAACCCGTTGGGTTCCAGTGTTACATGCTTGAATGCAGTGCAGGTTTTGCACTATGTCCCAGGGGTTAAGTGGGGACATGACATGGCATGACTCAAAATTCCTTTAACCCATCATTGACTGACAAGAAATCAAAAACAGTTCTAAGAATGTGAAAAGCATGTTATTATCTTGCATGATTACTTAAAGTGCTAGTGTATACATTTTGTACAGTCATACCTATAATACTTGTTGGATTGCAATGCTCTATTAGCTTGCAACAATTAACATGTACCAAAAAATGCTTAGCATGTGCTTTATATTCCCTTGATACTAGTTTCTGGCATATAAGACAATAGTATTTGAAGGAAACAGTTATTATTTTTAGTTATTATGCTTCTTATTGCTTATGTTATTTGTGTTACTAAATATTTTTGCCGTAGGGTCTGTTTAAAGCCAAGGGCTGTAGCTGGAATATTCCAATTATTTTTTTCCCACTTTAATAAACTAGTTAATATCATCTACATACATATTACATGATCAAACAGTGAGTCTCCCTTGATTTTTTTTCCCCCCTCTTCAGTCAAAAGAAAGACAACAACAAAGACGAGTTCTATGATGCTCAATAATTCAGGAGAGAGCCAGCTGCTTTGTCAGGCCGTCTAAAAGCAGTGTTTTTTTGGCAACTATTGTAGCTGAACTAAGCAAATTACCTGAGCAGCGGAATTTCTTGCTTTTGATCTGCCCGATTCTTTTGTTTGCCAGTCGGCGGGGGCTGGTGCAACGGGCACCACTGGTCTCAATAGGGTTTGTATGAAGATAATCCGCCAGCCACTTCAGATGGCAGTCGCAGATAAACGGGTTCTGAGCCAAATGCCTTTCAGGAATGAATTGAAAATGGAAAATGATTTCACGTGTTATTCGCAATTGACCTGACATTTTTTTTCCCCATGAATGAAGGGAAGAAATGGGTTACATTGAGCAACCCCCCCCCCCCCCCTACAGCCTCTATAGATATAACATTCTCTAACACTACTTACAGCGTCTGAATGGCCCGCAGTGGAGAGAAGGTGCCTTTGGCGATGGTTTGAAGTTTATTGTCGTACAAAGAGAGAAGATTCAGGTTGTGTAGGTCCTGGAAAGCGCCAACTCGCAGACAATTTATCTTGTTGGCATTAAGTAATCTGTTGGACCAGAAATAATATGAATTACAACCAAGTTGGCTCCTGCTCATTGAGCTTTAAACTCTGAATGACAAAAGCTTTGTTTTCGTAAAGCCGGAGTGAACTGTCTCTCTCAAGTAATGAAAAGGGGAGCTTTGTGAAGTCTGTGAGATGTTTATGTTTGGGCTTGGTAATATTCCCATGACATTTTCACCTACAAAACGATGTCAATGTCCGCCTGTTTCCACATTTTGTGGCAATAATGGAAGGCCCCAAAATGAATTTCAAGTAAACATACAAAATGTGCTTGTTGTTTAAAAGACTCCATCAGTGTCAAACAAATAGCATAAACACAAGATACACTATATGTAAAGCGTTATTGGATTGTGTGAGAATCCTACCTTCTTGTATCAAAGGGACACTAAACCTTTTTTCACTTAGGATTCTAATATCAAAGTGCAAATGAAATATTCAGTGGCCCAAATATGATATTATAATGGTGTTTGTTTTTTAAGATGCAAGACATTTTATCCTCTGACCTGCAGCCCCCCAGTGCATCCCTGTTTGATCCAAAAGAAGTCTGAGAGGCAGAGCATGTGTATGTGCAAATACACACATGGGATTTAGATAAAAGAAAGTGTTGTGGGTTTTTTTGTTTTTTAAATTAAAGCAAAACTTAAAAAAAAAGAGTGTCTCTTACAGTTAAGATTCAATCAGGAACGGCACACACTTTATACAGATTAATGCATTAAGTAACAAACAAACCGTGCTGGTAATAATGCGTCTATTAATTAAGTGTTATAATTTTTTTTTTTATATATAATTTTCTATTCTCTTTGCAAACCTCTTACTCTGCAAGTACTACGTTTACCTTGTGTATTTAAATCAAAATGACATCTGACATTTATAATTCCTTTTAAACAGTTTGCCAAATGATTGAATTTCAACATGCAGGGTTTCCCGCCTTTTTGTGTTTTGCACCGGTATTATACTGTCATGTGACAGTCAGGAAGATGAGAGGACATTATAGATGTAACTCTATAGTAAATTAATATTTTCCATGTTTTATGTGCTGGCAGGCAAACAAAACTCAAACTCTGTACGTCAGCATTGCAAAAATAATCAATATGTTGTGCTGTAATCAGAAAACTTAAATATGGGTTATTTTCCAAGTATGTGGATTACTCTTTTAAGCAATAATCTCCCTTTAGTAGATCTAAGGGAATCAAAGTAATTGTGTAAAGCAAATTTATTGTTAGCCATGCAGAGTCAAAGCACAGAAGTAGCAGGAGCAGGTGCTGCAAATATGTTTCGACAGATGGACTCCATATATTTAACTTATATCGCTGTCCTTCAGCAGCTACAGCCCTGGGATCAGCAGATGTATATCCTTTAAAAGTAAGGAGATATGCAAACAGTGTGGTTCTAATTTGCAAGTTATTAGTCTGACTATGCTAAAACTAGGACACTATATGCCTTTTGAAATGTCATTCAATGGAGTCTATTCACTAGAAGAGTCCATTGACTCTTGTCCAGGTACAAAACAGATGAGTTCCCCCTGCTACCCAGACTCATCACATTTGTCCCTGTACAAAATATAGTTATACTGGTGAGATGATATGTTCATCTCACCTCAACTCACCTGCTATTGACCTTTTGGTGAATAGCCTCCACTGTCTGAGAACAACACAGCAAGTGTGTATTAGTGTGTGTATGTGTGTGTTTAAATGTCTATAAATACAGCGCCATAAAGAAACGCATTTGTACCAATAATTGAAATAATTAAATATTTTTGTACAATACAAATCATTGTTTAATTCCATGGATATGATTCACCATCAAAGAGAAATATACATCTACAACAACAAAAAAAAAAGATAAAATGACAAATACTTACAATAGCTGCAGTGAAAAAAGTCCATCAAATACATTCTGAGGAAGCTCTGTGATTTTATTTCCATAGAGAACCCTGGGATTGATATAAGACAAACACAATATAATCAATGAACTTGTATTAGCTGAACAAAGTTACCATTTTATCCTTTAGATCTTGGGTGGTAATATGCGAAAAGAACACGCGCAGGTTAGATTACATAGGTTAACATTACTTTACATTGATAAATCCTCATTAATTTCATGATTGCAGAAGAAAAAGACAATAGAGCTAAGGAAAAATATAACTCGGTTCATATTTGATCTCAAACAGGAATGTATTGTCAGGTATAGAGGTGAGAATAGCATTGTGAAACACTTATATACTAGTACCTGGACTTATATGACAATAATAGCTCAATATTTAAAGGGGCTGTATGACCTAAACATGGTCTTTACTGTTCATGTAGAGCATAACAATTAGAGGTATACATTGTAGTAAATGCATGTAAATGATTAAATTACGAGGAAAATGTGTTTTCAATGTGTATGTGGCATGATTTGCAAATTAATTGCTTTCCAATGGGAAATGTGTAATTTGCATACCAATCAATATGTGATGTCATAAGCAGGAGACTCGACAGACACATTTAAAGCACATTTTTCTCCTAATTTAGTCATTTACTTGCAATTTTGCTAATACGATGTATAGATCATGTTCAATAATTGTCTATGCTCTACATGCACAGTAAACACGATGACCAGGTGATACAGTCCCTTTAAGAAAGCTGGAGATACTTTAATAAATATGGATAACCGCTTTTATGTTCAACATATCCAGTATTAGTTAGTATTAGCTTCAAACACAAGCTGACCTTGGATTTAAGTATATGAATTAGCAACGCATTTTATCACTTGGATGCTGCATCGTAAGTCAGACGTTAGTAAAATACAATGTGCTGCTTCATCCAGGTAACGCTGCCTTCTTATATAGAATGTTAACTAGCCAGATTCTTATATCTTTATCCCACCAACAAAACATAGCAAAGAATAGCAGCCAGAGGGACCAGTCGACTATTCTGATAAATTGTAAGCCATTTAAGCCCAATCGTGCTAAACACGTCAAGCTGTCCGTTCAGATGTGTTTCCTTTGCTATGTGATGATGGAATAAAGATATAGGGAGTTGAACTGGCCTTGTATAGCTTGGATGAAATACATGACAGAGGGGATATGATAGAAACATTATAGAGAGTAGTGGAATAGTCTGTCAGCAGAAGGGATAGATATAGTGAAGTAGTTTAAACATGAACGGGATAGGCAGAAGGCAATCCTAGATATAAAATAAGGCCAGAGACTAATATATTGGGCAAAAAGAATAGGGCAGACTACATGGGTCAAATTACATTTTGGGACCTTCGTGACAGTGAGCAGGGGTCTCTATATTTATCTGAGAATATATGGTAGACGTGCGCCAAAAAAAACCAGTGAAAGTAGGGAGAAAGACAAAGAAAGGAGAAGCTGCTAAAGTCACTGTGTAGAGCTGTCCCCAATAGCTCCGGAGAGAAAATGAGATAAAGTGAGGAGATGGTGCTAACGCTGGAGGAAAAGATAATAGTAGCGGTACCAATGTACAATGTTAGTTAAGTAGCATAAAAAATGAACAATTTAATGAGGTAAATAGTAAGTACAATAAAATACAAAGCATAAAATCAAAGTCATATAAAATATATTGAGAAATATGGTGTTAAAAACGTGGGATGGGAGCCCTGACGCGTTTTGCCGTCAGGCTTCGTCAGAGGGTCTCCTCACGCTTGTAAAATGCCTACAGTTAGAGCTGGCAGGCTTCCAGTGAAAAGACAGAGACCTGTCAGTGGTTATTGGCATAGAGGGCTTGCCTGGATACTGTTGGGTGCCGAATTTTACTTGGTCTCAAAAATAGCTGTGATTATTTTGCCTCCCTTTCAATCGGGGGGAAGTCAAACCTGGTTTTTTTTCTATGACATACTCAGGTGCCGAATTTGAATTTGTCTCAAAATGAAAGTTTTAGTGAATAGGCCCATATTGAGCAAATAACATGGCTCTTGATTGGTGTAATAAAAAAAACAACCTACTTGATTCTACTTTTTCATTTAAACATATAATACATAAAATCACTTCTCTTGATAAAGAACAAGGCTATGATCTTTGCAATCCTTGAACTTATTATAGAATATTCTATAATATTGCATTAAAAACATATACTCATCTATTATGATGAATATAATTTTTCAATTGTCATGCATTAATAATTACAGTGCAATTAATTTTCAATCCTGGTTTCTTACAATTATTTTTTTTAAAAAACACGTCAAAAATCTTTTTCATGATTACACCGATCAATGAATCAGTGGATTCATTGCTTTAATCTGATTTATAATCATCCAGAAACTCCTACAACCCACTCCGACAGTCGATATTCAGGATTGGCTTATACTCCATTTACAGCCATGACTGTTTTACAACCGACAGAGGATATGCTAATTTAGAAGAGGAAGAGGTTTATAGCAAAAGAGCCAACAATGCTGAGAACTGTCAAGCAACATAAAGCTGGAATTCTGACTCTCCTTTGAGAGGCATTTGTACTTACAGGGAGTTGAGTGAACGCAGGCCTTGAAAAGCATCTGGGGCGATTTCGGATATCTGGTTGTTGCTTAAATCACTGGAATTAGAAACAGTTTTATGATTCTGCAATAGTCATCCTTAAAGTGTTTGCGAATGACGAGTAGTGTAACATGCATACGTCATTTAACCCCTAGATTGCTGCTGGGCACACCTGCATCCCTTATTCCACCACTGCTCTGATCATAAGAAACAAACCACATTCCATCTCAGGGTGACAGATGTAAAAGTGTAACAACAGTTATGAGCACAGTTGTTAAAGGGTTAAATGCTGTAGGTTTACACTTTCCATGACTATGTACAACCATAAGACATATAAAAGCAGAACATGTTAAAAAAGATGTTTTATATTACACATTTTAATTAATTATATATATATATATATATATATATATATATATATATATATATATACACACATATTTATAAATACATATACATTATATTCCCCCCCAGTTGTGTATGATATATATATATATATATATATATATATATATATATATGAGATGCCATCTTTCACTGCCCCTTAATTTCAAAGTAGCATACAGCAAAATAAATTTAAATACATGTATATATTGTTTTGATATGTATATGATATATATCATGTATTGTTATTTTTTGTTCTGATATGCTACCTTAAAACTAAGCTGGGATACAGGGAACAGATCAGACCTCATAAATTATAAGGAATGTTTTTAATACTCAGTAACAAATGATTAACAGGCGAAAGAGCCTATGATCTTTGCATCCAGGGGACTATATTTGTCAGTCACTCATCTGTGAAATGCTTTTCAAAGATTGTTTTTTTGGGATACCCATGACCTCTATTAAAATGTTCGTTCCAAATTAGTTCTTACTTACATTCTTCTGAGTTTTTTATATGGTGAGAAGGCCCCTGGTGGTATGACCTTGATTGAGTTTTGCTCCAATCGCCTGCAAAGGAAAACAACCGTAAGAAGTCATGCAAATAATGTGACTGCCTGGGTGAACAATATATGTTAGAAGCAAATGGAACTGAAATTACAGTCACTGTATTTCTAATAAACTGTTATATTGCAATTCCTAAATACTTTATTATGCTTATTACACCTAATATTTCAGTAACATGTGTTTCATACATTGGTTATTTAGACTTGATCATGTTTTGAAAAAAGTTATCAATTTCTATTAACGTTGAGAGCAAAACACAAAAAAGAAAAAAAAGTAGAAGTCTCATCTGTCATTCTACAGAATAATTGAAATAAAAAAAAACCTACAAAGGATAAATGTCATTTTTTTTGTAGACAAAAATCATCATAAAAAATATTAAAATGTTTGGCAAAATATGCTTCCTTATATATTCCATTCGTACGTACTGTAAACACTTTTTTTTATTAGTTGATTATAACCAAAATCTCTCTTATGATGTCCATAAGTTAGATGTGTCTTATTTTAGAGAATTTATCATGATAAGAGAGAAAATAACAAAAGCTAGGAAATCAAAAGCATATTGTTTTACGAATTCCCCCAATGTAAAAATATTTGGGAAATAGTATTTGGTGAGATTGGTAACGCTTATAATTTATTTATTTTCCAAGGTAACTGAATACGCAAGTGATGGTCTATTTGTTTCCCTTTTTTTTTTTATTTGTTTTTATCAACCATCAAGAAGGTAGCCAAATTTGTATAAAGAGTAATTTCCATCAAGGTGGCATTAACTCACTTGTGGTAGTTGCTATTAACTATTCCTTACTTTTCCCTTACAGTAAGGTTAATACAAATTCTACGTCTGAAATATGTCCAAGGAAAAACATAATTCAGCTTTAATATATTTTTACGTATTTTAAACGATCTTGCGATGTGAAAACGGAAGTATTTTTTTATTCTTCCACAATGTTGTGATTACACAGTCATACATACAATTTACTATACTACCAGCTATGGATCAGTAACAAGTTAACAGTGCACACAGCAGCCATATTGGCTCAGAGAGAAATTGCAACACAAACATGTATATGTGGTACAACCTGGTCTAATGGCATGACAAAAAAATGATTTAGGAAAGGCCTGTTTTAGTCTCTTGTTTTTTGTGTAGGGACAAACCTACTGAATATCTCCTAATAGGAGCGTTCACACCATCCTGCATAATGCATTGTTAATTCTTTAAAAATGTAGAAATACTTTATGCAGAGCAAGCCCTGTTCTTCTACCAAGATTATCTCACCAGGTTTGTCCCTGCACAATACAAAGTTGATAAATAAATGTTACTTCTTAATCAGTCACTAAGGAAAATCTACCGTTACCTAGAATACAGAACACACAGAAAAAAGAAGCCTGCTTCTCAGAAATTCCCAAATACACAAGATCAAAGGCCATTTTTTATTTTACTTAATCCAACACTCATTTTTAGACTCCATTGTATCTATCATAATAAATACGGAAGGATTGTACTGAGAAGTAGACAATGCCAGCTCTATAGGCAAAGATTTACCACAGAGTTTTGTATCTTAAACATCAGCCATACGTGCAATAAAACGGGTTTCGACTGCTCCTTTTTGTATTCCCCCTTCTGCTTTTAAAAATGAAAGGCAATAACAGCTGTCAAAGAGCAGAACATAGATTTCACAGAGTGTCTTTCCGTTATTTCTTGAAAATAAAAAATTGTTACAACATGACAGGATATCTCTCACTATCGCATCTGAGCATCTGCCTGCTCATTGAAAAAAACCTCACAAGAATTGCCTTAATACAGTCTGTGGAACAAGAGCGCCCAGAGGTCTAATTTTACCTTTCCTTCCCACTGACCGAAGACTGGTACCCATATTTCTATCATGTGTACCTTCCAACATATCCAAACAGAACATTTTATCTTCTGTTATTATTACTTATTCTGACTTTACCCCAGGAAATCAGGGAGGTTTAAGTTCTGAATTAAGAAGATATAATAGTGTCAGGTATTTATTATTATTTAACAGCATTTTGAACCTTTTTTTTTTTAAATTAAAATAAATTGATATATTTTGTTATGATTGTACCAGAATAAGTGCACTGATTCTGTAAAACAGTAACAACAATGTTATATTCACATACACATTCCTATTGAATGATACCAATAGCCGTTTTTTTGTATTTTATTATTATTATTGTTAAGAGACTAGTTCAACATAAAGGGTGAAGTTAGGGTTTAAAAAAAGATTGCTTAGATTATCAGCTTGTCGCTAAATTGGGACCAGAGAAGTTACACATTTTAGCAGATTGTGTCAACCTTTCTTTCCTGTTAACCTCTGTAATCTTACTGTAAACTGGAAGCTTTTCATTGAGCTGAATGACAAATGCCTTCTTCTAATCAGTGGTAAACACTCTTGGAGTTTTTGCATCCTTTTGTACTTTTTTGTAATTTTATCATTATATATAAGCACTAAAGGTTGCCGATTGGCTCAACCGTCAGAACAACCCCCCACCCACCCCCAAGCCTAGACTGTCCAGCATTGCTATCTGCATTAGAAAGAGGCTTCCTTTTCATCAATTCTTTAGTCAGATAATAGCTGATCTAAGCAAAGGGAGATGCTGCCTGGCTATTAGTTAATGTGCTATTAGTTAATGCCAGTATCAGTATGGTGCATGGATGCAGAAGCTCTCAATATAAGAGTCATGGAAGAATTAACAGGCTTCACTACATGTTGTGCTATAATACAGAATGATTCTCTATTTAATACATCCTCTCATTATACCATTCAAGCCACCAGCTCCTTTAACAATCAGCTCAATGAATGGTCTATTAAGCTAGCTTTTGGGATCTGTTTTTTTTTCTTTTCAAATAGGTGAGTTTAATTGAAAAAATGAAAAATTATTTCCTGTGGATGTGCAAGGAATATGCTTCATTCCATATACAATGAGCACATTTAATAAAATGTAAAAAATATATATATACTGTATGCATTACTAGGTATGATTACAACCATAAAAGCATCAATATTCAAAATATCAAGTTAAGTTTTTCTTCCCATACATTTGAATTGCTAGGTCTGTAGTGCAGTGATTCCTCACTGTGCACATGTGAAAGGAGATATAAAAGTCAGACATTTTATTAGGTATTATGTAGTACCGTTCTGACAAGGCATTACACATGCTAGAACATGTCTGTTACAAAGAAAAGTAACAAAATGTATAATACACCATGATCCTGCTCGGATTTCTGCACATTAGACAAACAGGGTTTTTTTTTTTTATATATAGTTTTTCATATTCTGGGGTTTCTTGGTCTGCTGCTATAAAACCAGCAAGATATATTAGACAGATAAAAACATAGGTAATACTGACCTCGCTCAATTAATATAACAGAAATGAAGGGCATAAAGCAAACATATTACACAGCTCGTAAGCTGCAGCAATATGTACAGTGTTATGGATTCCTGTTCATCTAATCAGTTCGACATGGTGTGGAAAAAGCACAGTCTCCTATGTCATTGTCAAAATATCTATTTATGTTTATCTAGTGAAAGACAGACAGATAGATATACAGAAAGAAAGATAGACTGATAGACAGACAGTTGGACAGACAGTTGGACAGACAGACAGACAGACAGTTAGATAGACAGTTGGACAGATAGACAGTTAGATAGACAGTTGGACAGATAGACAGACAGTTAGAAAGACAGTTGGAGAGATAGCCAGATAGAAAGACAGATAGATAGAAAAACGAAGATATACAAATAAAAAGGCAGATGGAAAGAAATAAAAAAAATACCTTTTTTCTTAGTTTAAAGGTATGATTTGTGTCAAAAATACAAGGTGCTTTACATGTTAAGAAATATTACAAAATTATATATTTTTTTTAAAATAATGAATGTGTGATGATAAAAAAAGGGAATTGGAATAAAATCCAATATTTAAGTGAAATAAAGTGCGCTTGCCGAGTACAGAGTAGTGCGTCGAGACAAATGTAATATATAATTGATCAATAATAACTGATGTGTGGTTTTGGTGTTGGTGCGTCCAGATAATGTGCATTTTGGGGCATGATGCATTCAGCTTAGAGGCCGCGGTATTAAATATTCAATACATGCACTTCTGGTCCTGATGTTTCCTCTCTCCACAGACATAATGCTCAAGGCCTTTCATACTCCCTCTAAACTCTCCCGAGCAGCTAAATCAAAGATTGGTTAATAAAAAATTAAAAAAACACTTCACAGTCTGTGACACAAATGGAAGGACCAACCATCTGGGCAAGATAAATACAAAACCGGGGAGGAAATTGAACCAGCTGTGATCTTCAGCCGACGTGCATCCATGTTTTTACTGCTGTTAAGCTGGAGATTTTAAACCATGGATGTTCATATTATGATGAATTAGTATCACACCAGTCATCACTTTTTATCTTTGACTCTAACAGGAAAATAATTTGGATGATCAACAACTCCCAGAAGAGTACATGTGGACAAAAAGGGAACACGCCATGGTATAACTCTGTATACAGAAGGTAAACCTTTTCCCCTTTATTATATTACATCTTTTTTCCCTTTTGCATACTGGGTTATGCTATGGGGTGACTAGATGGCAGACTAGATGGACTGAATGGTTCTTATCTGCCGACACATTCAATGTTTCTATGTGTTCCCTTTTTCTCCACGTGTACATGTGCCCGTTCTTGGAGTTGTGTATTTGAGAGTACTGAAGGAGTACTTTGTTGGGTGCTGCCGACAGTCCTGCTTGGAGAATATTACTCTGGTTTTTCTCACCTGTGGTGGGGTTTTTATTTTCATTCTGTTTGTGGAAAGAATCTTGATGAACAGAAAACCTTTTTATAATTTCTATTGAATTACAACTACCTATGGGAAGTTTATGGAACGATAAGTGTTCGTCATAAGATTTGTCCCTTTGCTATAAACAATAGCGTTCTGGTCTGGTTCCATTACCATCATACAATAAACAATGAGCAGTCAAATCCAAATTTGGGAGTTCACACATTATATTGCAACTGAACAAAATGGTATAAGTTAGCCCCGACTTATGGAAAATGAGTACAATGAAAAAGTATAAGGGAGAAAAATATAGTATGTGAGCTGCTGCTATCCACCAGCAGTGAACTCAGTTCCACAAAATGGTTCAAAGGAGGAATAGCAAGTATAATATGTAGTCTGTTGTGGTCGCTAGCTCATAGGGAAAAGGATAATAAAAAATACGGTGACACAGAAAAATCTTAAAGTGTATCAAAAACATCTTGTTCTGTATATAAAATGTAATACTAATAAGACATACAAAAGACAACATATTTGAAATGAATTAAAAACAGTGATATATACAAAACATATGAACATATAAAAAATGTATCACATCTTGACTACAGCTAACATAAAAATGTTTTTATGTTACCTGCAGTCAAGATTTGATACATTTTATACTCTATTCTTTATTATCCTTCCCCCTAACAGGTAGCGCCAACAACAGTCTCCATATTATACTAACATTTAAAACTGCCTTTGTGGGGTGACAAAGAGAGTGGCCTTAGAGGTGTGCATATGTGGTTGAGCTGCATAACAGTAAACTAGTTTCTTAGTAATCACAAGGAATTGGGCGCCAGTGGGTGAGTCCCTGACTGCAGGACAAGGGTCCCGGATTTGGAGGGTTCTGTGTAATGTTTTAACAAATACAAATGAGAAATGTGTCACAACATTCTAAATTAGAACATGGAGTGCAACCAATGGATGACAAAGACGACCAGCTAAAGTGACATTTTCAATGCTGGAAATGTATGCAATTGTGCAGTTACTGTGCAATGATCGTCAGTTAAGCAAAACCTGAGTTGCAAAACACCTAGACTCTACTGATTACATGAAGGTCAAATTCCTTTGTCTACAAGCTTAATCAATCAGACTGTAAGAGCGCACAGTAGTGCACATAAACAAGCAATATTAAATTCATGGTTCTTACATTTCTGTTATAGTCTCTGGAAGGTTGGTGGGAATCTCACTCAAGCCTTTTCCACGGCAGTCTACAATGTTATTGCTACAGGTACACGCAGCCGGACAATGTAGGACACTGCATGAAGAAACGCTGAACGACTGCTGACCTGAAAAACATAGTAACATTGTGTTATGTCATAGCGCACATATTGACAAGCATTGGAAGCTAAAAGGGTTGATCGTGGCATCGGATAGTATAGTGTATGTCAATGGAGAGTCAGCGGTAACACGCACTGCCAAATTTAACATTCCATCTGACCTATGGTTTAGCCCCAGTTAAAACCGTCAGTGATTTCTATGATAGCGACATGACCCCCACCCCCCAAATCTATGACAATATGGGTTCCGTATAATGCCATGAAACACTATAGGGTCCAGTATGAAAATAGATCTCAAGAAATATGTAGATGTTAAAAACAGATTTGTTAAAAAAGAAATTGTCAGAGTGCTTCTGCACCAAAACCTGGGCAGAGAAGTGTTAGAATATTATAAAGTAAAAGATGTTTTAGAGTAAGGAAATTAGACTTGCCTTCATCATCATCTGTGAGTTATGCACAGAGAAAACACATGAAAAAATCTTAATCAGTAAAAAATAAAACCAGCGCCATATATAGTTCCATTTCTCAAAAAGTGCAGAAATTAAAACATTAAAGGTCATTGATATAGGTTAGATGCCCCAGTTCACTGATTTGAGAGTCTACAGGTGAAATCTGGAAGCTAATAGAGAATCTGCTTATATTCCAGAATGTTGGTAAAGGGTTATTCCACAAGCAGCTAATACCTGCAAGCTGCTGTTTAACCCACGCGCATATCCTTTACACAGGCATAAACGTCTTTACCGTCTTATAACACATAGTTATTATTTATATACATATCTGCTTCTTATGTGTCCCTTTGATGATATCATCTTCCTGTGTCAGATCAAGTTATTAAAGGGTTAAAATACAACACAGGCATAACACAAACAGGCCAGATGTAAGCAAAAGTAGGAAAGACAAGGAATATTACTGTCACAACTTGGAAAGCTTGATACATTTTTCCAAAGTGCTCATACAAATTCTACCTGATTAGAACTCTGCACAGACAGGTGATATTACTAAAGCCAGAAATTAACTGAAAAGGCGATAACATGTTATATAATTATTCAATATACATGGTACTAAAAACTGGTCCTGTGAAGGATGCTCTTCCTGTACAGTCTATTTTAAGGACACTGGTTCTTATCCACATTTGTGTGGCTGCAGACAATACTACCGCAGAATAAATTTTCTTCAAATGAAAGTAAAATCAGTAACACAACAAACAAGATCAAAATATGGCATATAAGAGGTGCAAGGCTAATGTCCAAGGAACAAGAATAATTAAAATGAGCTACACGTCTGTGAGATAAGGTAATATAAATAAAAAATATCAAACGACTGACATCAATAACAACTGTCTCTTACCATTGCAGACAAATTCACGTTTTTGGACTTCTGCTACATTGTGTCCTTTCAGGTGGGTTGGTCCCATGCATTGGGTGTACAGGCCGACACGGGGCCTTTGTCGCAGCCAATCAGATAACCAGGCAAGGTTGCAGTCACAGTACAGGTTGTTGGAGTGAAGTCGGCTGTGTGAACATAAATGCGATTATTAGCAAGGCTTCAATTCACAATATTAATAATAATGAGTAAATATGAAATCCCTAAGGAGTTTGTGAACCATTAATCATATTACATATTCCTCCACAAAAGCAAGATCCAATCAACCATTACAGAAATTCTATTTTCCAAATAATCTCTCATCACAGTGTTTGCAATGAATATTCCTGGAACTAAAAAGCTTAAATCCCTAAACCCGGTTGTGTTAATTTTTTTGTTGTTGTCTGTTTACTAACTTATCTGTAGCAAATCATTTTAAATTGAATTTATTTCTGTGGGGGGGGGGGGGGGCGGCAGGAAGGGAGACATGTTTGCCAACATCAAAATGCGATTGCAACAGTTTCATTCCCATTTCTTTACAGTTGGCTCAGAAAACATATGAAAGCTTAAAAACAGTCATGGAATTCTGTAGTTAAGGTCTGAACAAAAGAATTGGGGGGGGGGGGGAGACAAAAAACATGTCTCAAGTAAATTGCTCTATAGGGGTAGCATACTGACAGCAAGGAAATAAAAGGTCATAAAAGATTTGGCTCCCAATTAGAAATATCAGTAAGTCTTTCTTTATAAGTCTCTATTGAAACTGCCTGCAAAATCCTTTTAACAGGTCACATTCACAAGAAAGAAAAAAATACTTCAATATAAAACTCTCCGCTCTCTGATTTCCTCTCCTTTTTGTTTAATCAAAGAAAAAGGGAATTAGTTGTTTTTTTGGCCCTTTGGGACCTGTGGTCAATGCATTGCTTGAAAAAAAAAGATGGAAGTGGCAATGCAAAAGGGAATTAAGTTAGTTACCAGGACAAGGGCAGGGATCGGCACAAGATCATGGCTCAACTCCAAGTGAAAAAATAGTACTTCACTATTAATAAAATAACAGACAAATGTATTCACTAAATTAGGTACATTTCTGCAGCTGGATTGGTTTATTTATTTGGCCAAGAAAAATCAAAGGACTGAACAAAATTATAATTCGGCCTCTTTTTTTTCTTTAATCTTCCCTGAAAAGGAATATAAATTTAGCCCTTTTTATCTGATGCGCTCAGTCCTAGCTAAATAACCGTAATAGATATTAAAAGACACTGCTCAATCTCGAGAGCTAATTTCATGTTACAGCGATTGTCAAAGGCACAGTTCAGTTTAATTAGGTCTGCCTGCCGGGAAAGTAATAAAAGTATAAAGATTTCTCATTCGTCTTGTGTGACAGCCAATCAAAGCTCTGTCTGTGTTCTTCAATGAAATGTGACCAATCCAGTCTGTCGATGCAGTCTAGAATTATTTATTTCCAAACCTTATAGGCAATTTTTGTTTTTATGCTTGCAAATAAATAATGTGAGTTTGCAAGGTCACACTTAATTTGCTTTTATTTCAGTTTATAAATATATATATATATAAACATAGAATGTGTCGGCATATAAGAACCATTCGGTCCATCTAGTCTTCCCAATTTTCTGAATACGCCCAATTTTCTAAATACTATATAATATAGTATATATATATATATATATATAATATATATATAATTATATATATATATATATATATATATAATTATAATATATGTTTATTGTAGAATAGACACAATTGAATAATACATGTAGTTCGTGTTAACAGTTGTATGATTACAGAAAATCAAAGAACTTCTGGTGCAAGACTCAAATTAATTTCTTACTAGAAAACTGCAAAATGTAAGTTTTTAAGGTGTTGAAATATTAAACTCTTTAATATAAATATATATATAGATGACCTTGATGAAGGCTGAATGGAGCAGCCAAAGCCTTGGCTTTTTCTCTATCTGAAATGACCATAGAGTGATTTGCATATGTCTTTCTAATATCCTTCCTTCATTTTAAGTAGACCGACAGCATATCTTTCAGAAGACCTCACCCTATTTAGCAGAACTATCTTTCCATTCATACTTTCTATGTTGCCTACATTTTATATTGTAACAGTTGCCTGCATTTGATATTTTAATTACAAATGTCTGGTGTCCAGCTGCTGTGGGCAGTAGCGCACTCTAATGCGTCTAACCAAGAATCCGCAATGGTGGAAAATACTCTTAATAACACTTAATTAAAAGAGTCCGTATTTCAGAGATTTTGTACCAAGTCCTACACGTACGTAAGACGAAAAGCATAACATCAATTTTTTTGATCACGCCAAAAAGTAAAATAATTATTTGGTCACAAGTTAACTTTTTTTCTCTAGAGCAAAATGTAGCCACAGCACATGAAAGTAATGAGATTTTTGTAATTTTTTCAATTAGTAAGTGTTTTCCATTTGACAAATTATTTCATTAAGGTGCCCTTTACCCATTCGTGATGCTTAATTTTCTACACGTACTTTTAGTTTAGGTTATTTTGGTTATAAAAGTTCCATTTCATAGCTTCCTGCACACACATATATAAAAAATAAATAAACAAGACAAACATTAACCAGAAAGTACTCACAAAATTCTAAGTTTGGGCATGTGGTTAAAGCTCGCCACTGAGAGTCGAGTGATGTTGTTATTGTTGAGCGTGCTGTAAAAACATGAAAGAGATGAAGTCAGAACACCAAAGGCAACAACAGAATCGGTAATACTTTTGTGTATTTTCTTTTTGACAGCGCGAGGTTTATTGCTCGAAAAAATCTGTTCAACATGTTTTCTCAGTAATGAATAATCATGCACAGCAACCATATTAATTGCAATGAACCTTAACTAAAGATATCATTGGATTAGCCTGAAATATTTTACCATCTGCGTTGCACTTCCCACAGGCATTTTCCAGTTATTTAATGTGCTACTAATGAAAACTGTAGCTGTACAACCCAATTAATATACTTCTTTTGGGTAAAAAGAGGAATTTTTGAAATCGGTGCATTATAAGAGCAAAAGTCATAAAAGGGTCATGAAACAGAAAAGCAATTTAGCTTAAATCAAGCACACACATTTCATAAAGAAAACAGAAAGTCACTTTCTTTTGGATTTCTAAATTTTTTTGAAAGAAATTAAATTATATGAAATCGTTTTTACTAGACATGACAAATTTGTGTCAGAATCAGTGCTGTTTAAAATCTTTGTCAGGTTGACATAACAGGTATATAACATTTTTGTTCGCCAGATATATTGCTAACATATATCAAACAAATATATGTTTCTCCGTCGCATTTGTGAAAATGTTAAATGATCATCTATCAGGGTACTTCAGGGTAACAGCAAGAAGGATGTGCAAGACAAAGACTGTAAAAAAGGAAACAGGATTAATCTAGAATCTTTTACACAAAAATATTTGGAAAACGAAAACAAGAAATATCAAAGAGCAAAAATTGGAAAAGACAAAAGCTGTGAATGGTATAAAGAAATTGAGAAAAAGTACACATTGTGTAGCCTAGAATAAACTGGTGATGATCATCAATAGAACTCGCAAAACTTGCCTTACCCGCATAGGTCTTTGTCTAAAATACAGGTTTCTTTCTACGGGACATGGAAGATGAAGAACGAATAACGCCACAAGAAGGAAGCCATCGGTTTGGCCATTGAGAGCTGTTCAGCAGTCATGGAGAGAGTCTTTCTCCTATCAGGAGCGACTACCGCTTCCAAGTACAGCTAATGTACTCTACCGCTCGTCTTAGACACCTCCCACCAATGTCATCAGAATTCTACTCAATAAGCGACTGGTATGGGTGTGGGCACCATAAATCCTGCGTTTATGCTTATCTTGCATGTCTAAAGAAGACATTTTGTATTACACTTTTGAGAATATCTGCAGTAGCACCAAAAGAACAGTTCTACTAGGGATTAAATAGGAATAGTTCTTAATAGTGACAAGAAATATAATAATAGATACAATAGACAAAAAAGCCACCAATGAAACAACTTGAAGCCTGCAGCCTACCATATCATTCATGTTCAAATAATAAAATAGGGAGTGGTCACACACTTCATGCATAGAACAGGAAGATTTGCACATACGCGCTCTCTTGAACCAAAACTAGGCAATTTTATTAAAGTTTCCTTAGCAAAGATAAAAATATACAAATATCATGACTGGTGAAAAGGCATGGAACACCAGATGCCCCACGCGTTTTGCGGTGTGAGGCACTTACGCATAGGCAAGTGGTCATAGTTCACTTGTTACATTGAAAATTCTTGTGGACTCCACAGACTGGCCTACTGTTCTTTTTTTTCCCCCACACCTTTTTTTCATCGAGGCCTAATGTACACAAAGAGTTTTGGTTGCACAGCCACATAAGGCAAATTATTTAATAATTTTCTACAAAAATAAAATATAAAAAAATTATCATTCTTAGGTTATTCTTCCTTGCTAGGAAGTTAGCTATTAGTTCATATATGCAATATTAGCATTTTGAAATCACCAAGTATAGTTCTATTATTAAAGACAAGTGGACAGTATTATTCTCTATAAATCACAATCAGTTTAAAAGCAACTGTACATTATACGTAGATTAAAATTTAAGGTATTTAAAATGCATTTCCAAACACATAAATATGTGATGCAACCATTTCAAAAAAGATTGTGTGTACAAATAAGAATATAGTACTTGCTACATCTAAACCATCTAACCAAATAATTCATATTAATTATAAACATATTCCAGTTTGTAATCTCAAAAAAGAATATCCCAAAAAGGCCTCGAGCATTCAGCCATTTTTATTACTAAAGTATTTTTTGTTGAAAATACGTTTACCGGTAAATATCATTGTCAGAGGTAAAATATCCATTTCTCACGATGAAAATAAAAATGTTATGGGAACTAGTCATGTTCCATTTTCTTGAACGTTAGCTATATTTTTTCTTACATGTTTAAAAATTATACATGGATACATGACATGTATAATGGAAAATTATATATACGTAGAATTAAAAAGCTAAATAAATATGCACTGCATATGTGAACATTGTATCTTATTAAATAGTTATCTTATAAGAGATACACAGCTTACTGTCAATATAATTGTTCATTTATGAATAATGAGATTGATAAGATATTTTAATTTCTAGTAAACCGTAATCACTCGTTCTCATAATATCCAACTCCTTTTGCGGATTCCTTAATCAATTTGTCTGGCATAGTTAAAAATAACCAGTGGCATAAACTGAGCCAGGGATATCATTTGGTTTCACTTGTTTGTGAAGTTGCCATAGAAAATAAGGAAGACTTTGTACAAACATATAATCAACCATACCAAAGCATTAATTATAGACCAATAAAAAGTATTTAAATAATAAACATGGCACTAAAATGTACTACAGGCTGGTTTACAAGGTACAATCATATATTCTTAAACACATTTTTAAATTCCCATGATAATGTTATAGTTTACTCAACTGTTCAACATGGGCAAATCATACTTAGGGATACCAAATATATCTACATCATGTTTACCTATAATAAGGGTTTTGTCTTCATTCATCAATCCCTCACTAATAATCCTAGGGTAACCAAGTTGCCCCAAAATTGCCCAATTTTCATTTTATCAACAAGATCTTTACTACTGAGAAATGAAGTCACAATGTGCAAATATAACTTAGGTTTCACTAAATTGATTTTCATTTACTGCATAATAATTTTCAACAACTGGCCACACTGGTAATATCAATAAGGACTACCTGAGATTCTGAAGCCATAATTATCTTACCTATTGTATTTTTTTTTAAGGAACTCGGAAATGTACAAATCAGAAGCTGTAATTCGAGCACCCATACGACTTGCACCTATATGCCTACAGCACCTACCTACAGTCTTAGATGGCTACAAAACCCAACGCATTGCATAATATTGTCCTATAAAACTCAGTATAGCTAGTTTTAGTAGACCTAATAGTCCACGCTCGTTCAGATTTACGGAATTATGTAACTACTTTCTCTTACAGACCTGGCAGCCAATAGCCATGGAACTGTTAGACCTCAGTTAGCCTAGTCACAAGTCTATATCACAGGTCTTTGAACCACAGTTTGGGCCAAACACTCATGTCGGAGATGTAAAGTACAAAGGGTAGCACTGATAGTTTAGCAATGACTGCTTTGCTTTAAATTAACTTAATTTAATGATTATTGTGGGCTACCATGATAAATATAATTTGTCTCTGAACTTGTAAGCTTCTGCAACAACATAAATGATATCAAACAATAACTTCAACAGGGATGTTTAGCGATGTTATGTCTCTCAATGGAAATATGATATAAGTTGTGCGGTAAGAATATGAACACTGAAGTCGTAGGCCTTAATGAGATTCAATGTTTGACCACAGAGGTTGATGCATCAGAGTCTTCAGAACCACTTGGATCAATTGTATTCACTTGGTCAGCATTCTGCTTTGTAAAAATCGAATGCATCAATATACATATCAGTGACTGAGCTTTGGAGAGGTTTTACAGCTATTGGGGTTTGAGTTCCACTAGCCTTATCATTTTGCTTAGAATGTGTATCAGTAGGGGTTTCATAAATGTAGAAAAAAAGATGACAATTGCGGGCATCAGCAAAAAAGTATAAAAATGTATAAAAAAGAAAGCTATCACCTGCGCAAACAAGTGGTGTCTAGATGACAATTGCGGGCATCAGCAAAAACGTATAAAAAAGAAAGCTATCAACTGCGCAAGTAGGTGGTGTTAAACAGTGTGCGATCTCTGTCTCAAAACACTAGAAAATGAAAAGTGCACAATAGTGTCATCCACCTCGATCTACGCTGAAGATCAGCTTTATGTGGTCTGAAAGAGAAAATACTGTGTATTAAAACTTCCCTAATTTTGGAGAGACGGTTGGGTCTTTTCACTAAAACTCGACTTTGGAGGTCGACTTTCAGTTTGAAAGTCCACCCAAGTTTGACTTAGAAACAAAACCCAGGTTTGAAACTTCCCCACTGAAAGTAATTTGAGATGAAATGATCAAAGCTGTTTTTGAGACTAAGTTAAATTCGTCACCTGAGTTTGACTTAATCTCAAAAATAGCTTCAAAGAAAGTTGACCTCCAAAATGTAATTTTAGAAAATAGAATAATGTATGTACAAGAGACTTAGAAGCACTAACACTAGTGTGCACCTTTAATATTCTACCTTTTTGATACAGCGATTGCACTCTGTTTAGCACCACCTGTTGTGCAGGTAAAAGCTTTCTTTTTTATACATTTTTATATGTTTTAGGTGTGTGTGTGATGCCAGCAAATGTCATCTAAGCTGTATTATTGTTTCCAATCCTCTAGTCCCTTTCAGTTGTTTTTTGTAGTTTCATGAAATATCGCTTATATTTTAAATGCGAGAGTTACTGAAAGCATGATATGTTGGCATATAATATTGTGCTCCTTACTGGTTAAATAAATGTTTTAAATGCCATTTTGTTTCGTTCTGGTGATTTGGAAATGTCATTTAATTCAGAAACCTGCATTAAAAGCATAAGAAAAAGTATGCGATAATAAATCAAATGAAGCCAAACAAAATATATAGGAGCATAAAAACGAAAAATAGCCTTGCAAGCGAAAAATTCTAATTTTTAAATAAACCCATTACTAAGTGGAAAAATGTAACAATGCTCCTCAAAATTTAAATAACACAGCTATGATGGCAGTAAAAAACATGACGAATAAAATGTAAAATTCAGTTGTAGATGTCGTTATTTATAAAATAACTGTGTGCACAAGGTTTGAAAAATACTGTTGCATATTAAATATAAGCAGAGACTAACTTAGAAGGCCAGTGTACCGCTGACGCCGGCTGTTATATTGTCAATAATGCCAGCGCTTGCTGTAAACGAATAGACCTCGGTTTTTCCATTTAGTATCTTAATATTATTTAATATATGCTATAAATGTAGATTTTAACAGTGAATTATTAAAAAGTGTTCACAAAGAGGTGAGTTGCAGGTGAGATGAACAGTTCATCTTAACGACTAAAGTAGATATTGGGCAGGGCCAAATGCGATGAGTAGTCCCTGCTGGAATAGCTCAGTTGGCCATGGATAATGCATCGTTAAATCTTTATACATCGGAGAAGTGTTTGTCTTACTCTCAACTTTCCTGTACATCACTATTAGTGAATAGATCCCAATGTCTTGCAACATACTAATGGTGCCACACTTGGTGTTCATGATTTCTTTTCCTAAGAGTGAACATTAAACAAAATCCCCATGGTCATTGGCTTATCAGAAAAAGATGGCTTATCTCTGAAAGTTGGATTATCTACATCCGTGCAGGTACATGGCTTAAAAAAAAAGTCAGGTGACTACACAATGGCTGCTTGTGCACTTCTTAACTGCTTCTATAATATGCATTAACGGAATATCACACTATCATAATATTACACTATCATTACAGTAATGTTTATTAATATACTGTACAAAAAATATGTACTAAATGTTAAGGCATGTTAAAACTCAGTTACACAAAGAGACATATGCAGGAGATGAAGAGACATATATACCTGTTCTAGCTTTATACCTCTTACCTTTCACATGTAGTGAAATTGTGACACAGCATTAACACATTTGTATAATATAAATAGCGCCCAAAAACAAAAGATGTGCGACAGGTGTCGTGAAAAATAAAAATATTCGAAATATTTTTGTTTTAAAAGATTATTGCATTACACGTATATACAAATGGAAAAAAAATAATAAAACATGATTAAATCATGTTGTTAAGCTACAATTCTCTACTGTTGATAACTGACTTTAGCTATACTGTGTATTAAAACTTTAATTCCAAATGAATTTTTTTTTTTTTTCCCATTCACACATCCTTACATATGCCTCCTACAAGCATGAATATAACACTAAGGAGATCATGTGTAACTGTAGTAAAATCAGGTTATACAGACATCTCCTCCAGTATACAAAGCACCATGAGTTAATATAAAAGTTTTAAAAAACAGGTATTTATATGATAAACATACATTTTTAATACTACTATTACGACACTAAATATAACAAATATTGGAACGTGGAGGAAGAAAACAAATCTAGGTTAATATGAGAGTAGAGCATATCGTGCACTTCCATTTGCGTGTCAGAGCATGCGTCAAACATAACTAGGCAGTTAAAGGTAAATGGCTGGTCTGTAGAGACTTGTACTTACAGCACTTCCAGGTCACGTAATGCTCGGAAAGCCCCATCTTCAATACAGCTGATCTGGTTGTAATCCAGTTGCCTGTGAAACAGAGGAGGAGGAGGATGAACTTTAAACAGAGCTGTTCGGTAAAGCCTAAGAAGATGCCTTAACGATCTAGCCTACTAGGCCGCACTAATGCAGCACATTTTACTGCCATGCTCGCCTGATTCTAACTACTGCAATCTATCCTCTCTCATTGCTACGGCTGAACCCTGTATGGTCCTCGCTCTGCTCCTGGACTGTCTGAGGAAACAGTAGCTCTGAGAAAAGGCTTCAGTAAATAATAAGTGCACCTTATATGAAATGCCAGAGGAATGCAATTTCATTACCTCAAGTAAAGCTATCCATTAAAAGCTCTCAGCGTCATCTCGCTGAAACAATTTCATTAAGGTAAAAGACTGTAAATCACTTAATGTCACATGCATCCCCTTGGTGACCTAACCGAATCCATTTATCAGACAAAGCCAGCTGCATGTTAATTTTACTATCTTTGGCAAGAAAAGGGGAGAAGCAATTCCTGTTTAATGTGGGTGGGATTTCACTTATGTCCCTGCGCTTTTTATGGCTTCCTGAGCAAGTTCACCTTACAGCTGTTGTGGCATATATATATATATATATATATATATATATATATATATATATATTTTTTTTTTTTTTTAATGTGACTTAAGATCTGTGTGAAGATTTGAGGTCACAAAATGGTCTCAAGGTATTTATTTAAATCATATCTTGAGGCCTTTTAGTTTAGAGAAATAATGAAATAAACTGAATTCTAGGACAGACCAAGAACAAAGTCTCAACAAAGCTAAGATAACGCTAGTGGCTGAAATAAGTTCAACACAATTCATAGAAATATCAACGGACAGACACAGCTATCAAATGTTTCCAAATCTACATTTAACATTTTAAAAACACCTCCAAAAAATTTGAGTTATAGTCACCCCTTGTTTTATCTTCTGGAGACTGGCAGGAACAGTTAGTTCTCTCCCCACAGCAAGACATCTCAAATTATCCGAGAATAAAATTCCTGTGTTCAATGTCACAGCCAGAAATGCTACAGAATATATATATATATATATATATATATATATATATATATATATATATATAGTACTTTAATATAGGTATAGGCAAATCCTTTGATATATTCCCTCTAAAGAGAGCTGTCTGGCATGGGCATGGTTAAAAAGAGAATGGAATGTTAAAAATGCCCTGTTTAGGGTTATAATTTGCAAAAATAGCCCGTAGATGTTTAGGATAATATTATGTATTACAATATGATATTTAAAAGTAATATCAGGAAGTATTACTTTACTGAGAGGGTAGTGGATGCAAGGAATAGTCTTCCAGTAGAAGTGGTCGAGGTTAATACAGTGAAGGAGTTTAAGCATTCGTGGGATAAGCATAAGGCTATCCTAGATATAAGATAAGGTTAGGGCGGACTGAATGGTTTCTATCCGCCGACACATACTAGGGTAGCCTACAATACAGTATCTGTAATTGTGGTGCTGTTTTCCCACTCTCCAATTGACTTAATCAAAATATATTTTATTTGTCATTGTCAAAACAAATCTGACTATTTTAGATAGCACATTAACTTACACCCCCCCCCCCTCCCCCCGGAACCAAATATATACTGACTAGTCAATTTCTACCATACTACATAGTCATTCAGTTTACAGCTTGATACTGTGTATACAGCTGGCTTTAAAATCTTTCAAATATACATTTGTTTAATTTGTATTTACTTTTAGACTGTTAGTTTGTTTGTTCCAATGTATCAAAACGGATGTTATCTACTGTTTTTCATGTTTTGGGTGTCTTATCTTGTTGGAATATGATGGATCTTTACAAATAAACAAATAACGAGAAGAACAATAATAACTCTGGCTCATAAAAGCCCCCCTGCCGATTAATGTACTTGCTACTGGATACCCTAGTTATAGAAAACAGGTACGTCATACATGATCCACTCAGAGATGACTCTCCAAGAGGCCAAGCCAATTTTAAGTATTTACTGATTACCAAGAGCTAAGAAAACAAAATGTAAAAAAAAAAAAACTGTTTATGGCTGTTCCTCTAATCAACAGAGTCAGGGTTTGAGTGTCCCCTGCTGTGGAGGAGCAAGTGGAACAACAGGAAGGGACAGGTGTCTGTTGAACAGACACACATTAAACTGCAGGTGCCGACTAGTCTCAGAGAATCAGCTGCCCATGGGATATTTTTAATTGCAAGATGATTGTGTCTGATTCTACTTCACCCAGCGGGGACCGAGTCATATTTTATAATCCATTTGACTATGAGGAAGGAATTTGGAGAGTTCCATTAATGCAATAAAACTATATTTCACGTGTAAAACAAAAAGAAACACCAGTTTGGCAACAGTTTTAACATAAACCATGTTTTATAATTATGACACACACCAGTGATTTCTGGGAAAAAATATATATTCACTATTGGCAATAAAACGACTTGAATTTATATGTAACTAAAGGATGGTTATTCATACCATATTTCTTTTTAAAATGATGTAATAAAAGCCTTTATCTCCCATAAGCTTTAGGGGAGGGTTTTACACATAAGGTAACATTTCTTGCAAAACTATCCCAAAATAGGTACTGAAGGGATTGGTTTCCTTTGGATTATCTCTGAGGGACTATGTTTCTCTTAATGAGACACCAGATCACAGCCGTGAAGGGTTAAAACTCTGTAATGTGTATTCCGTGGCCCTGTTCTGTGTGTTGATTGTGAATTTTAGCAGCTGGACACTAAAACATATGGATTTTACGGAAAGGGCCAACACATATGAGAGGGAACTTTATCATATAATATTTATTCTATCTAATGGTTTCCAGTAACAGATATACACACGGCAAAACAGGTGCAAGTTCCAATTACTCAGATTTATAGCGTATCGCTCCTATATTGTGCAAATCAGGTATGAGGATTTGTCTTTGCAGTTTTTGGATACGATTTGACTATGTGGGTGGTAGCAGTCAGAGATGCTCAGGCAGAAGTTTCTCCGGTGATAGAAAAAAAACAAAATTTCTGGTGGCTAAGGAAGGGTTGGCAAGAGTTGCAATGGCCCCCCATCCCACCAGAATGTATAATCATTGTAAAAAAACAAATTATTATTCCGTCAAATCACATCTCTTTAATACAATAACAAAAAATCGAAAAAGAATAAGCAGATTCAGTCGTATTTATAATAATGTCTTCTTATTTCTGTTTCACCTATTGCTGCAGGACCATGCATGGTCTGTCTACTTATGTACATCCTAATACTTTAGTAGATTAGAAGCAGCATCCCAAGGGAAAGCTCTAAGCATCAAGACAAAAAGACAAGAGCTCTCTTTATTCTTTCAGATGTCCCATGGGTGAGCCTGTAATTACTTAAATGGGAAGTATACACCAGAATTAAATTAGACACCATGACCTTTATAAAATGTGTAGAGTGAGAGGCAGCACCCATTAATATTTATATATGGAGACTATTCACTAAATGGGTCAACACTGACCATGGTGGACATTTAGCAAACACTTTGGGGGTCATGTATAAAAACTCTCGCACTGCAAAGTGTCGGGACAGGTATAAAAGGGTATAAAACCCAGCATCTTTTAGTGTTGCTGAGATTCCCCGACACTAATTAGGATCTCTTTATACATTGGCTGCACCAGTGCAATGACCGCTGGCACAACCAGAATGTATGTACTCATCAAAATTAAGGTCCCCCCTGCTGATCCCAAAGAAAAACTAGAGTCTCTCTCTGCACGAGTAGAGAGACCCAGTCGCCGACCAAACGGCTGCCTACTTCCTATGGCAGCTGCGGGTCAGAGGATAAACTGGCGTGTACTATCAAAAGAACATGTACATCAAAAGTACAATTTATCATCACACTAGCAACAACTAACATTTTACTTGTGCTTCCATATTAGAAGCACAAGGGAAAAGTAAAGTTTAGTGTCCCTTTAAGTACTTACTATACATTAAGGATTGATACATAAATCAATACGATGTATAGTTTCAGCTAAACAGAGAGGGCTACATATTCGGACACCCAGATAAATGGGTGTTTAGTCAGGGCACTACACTGAACCCTCAATAAGGCCCATGAATTACATTGCAGCGTGTCTATTTTTTCTTTTAGTCTTTATAGTGTACATGCCTCATTATTATCAGGGTAAAGAATACAGCGGTAAATGCCTGGCATTTAAGAATGGGGAAAGAAAAAAAAAGAGAATTCTAAAAATTCTCCTAACAAGGTCTTGCGTTCTCGTTTGATTGAGCAGAATTAGGAAGCTCAGTTATTGCTGAAAAGACTCTCCAATCTTCTAGATTAATTTCTGCCGAGCAATTAAGTAAATTGCCTTTTTATGAAAGTGATAATATAGATGTACAGCACAATACTTTAACCTCCCAAGCTATCTATCAAAGTCATTTAAATTACAGAGTGTGCATGAAATGTTACCCTTAATACAACACCAAAGAGGAATTGCTTCCAGACAAATTGGCAAAATCTTTTAATGCTGTCAAATTTGCCTAATGCAGTCTGTAGGTTAATCTGTAAGAGGGCGAGCGCCATGTGGGCCCATAGCATATTATCCTTAGCTGTCAATATATAAATCATTGCTGACATTGGCTTGTCTAAATCACTGTCGGAAAAGAGAGCGTTGAGGAGATAGACAATCAGAGAGCCTCCTAGCTCTCCATGTTGTACCATATGCTGGGTGCCTGTGCTGTGCTTTATATCTCTAAACATCCTGATGCTATATGGGTTTTCTTGCTTATTTTCACAGGTTCATTAGCTTTCCACAAATTATTGGAGGAAACAATGATAAAGGAGTGTAAGATGGTAAGCTTGTGAGCAAGACTCTCATGAGCGATCTCATGCATCCCCTTTTATGCGCTGTACCAATTGCTGCACTAATTGTTGCCGCTATATGTATGAATAAATAGCAATGTCATTTTTTACATTGCAGCTGGCTGGCTGGCTGGATATGCCAGGTATTCAGGATTGTACATAGGAATCTGATTAGTGTTATAAAGTGTCAGTTATTAGATTATATTTTTTTTTATCCCAGAGAGACAGTACATTAGAACACTATATTCTCATTGTTTGTTATGTAGCTTGCTGCGATATTTAGTCATTTCTTATTTTACAAGATGGGCACAGCTCATCCTCACCCTTCATAGCCATTGGGACCATTTTAGCCCATGTGTTGAACTTCCTCTAAACTCAGGGCATCAGACTGCAGCCCTCCAGTTGTTGATGGACTCAGCCTCCCATATTCCCCCTCCCAGGCATTTAACCTGACGGAGAATTATGGGAAATGCAGTACTGAACAATGCCTCAAGTTCAAGGATGAATTTAGAGAATTCGGCTCTGTTGAAGCTGACCCCTTCAGCCTTGGAGGGTGGTGAAGAGATTAGACGAATGCTCGTGTGGCAGGGAGTCTATATAGACAGTACACCAAACAGTTACACAATCAGAAACCTAAAATAACGCTGGATTTTTAATCTGAGAATGTACTAACATGTAAGTTAAGTATCTCCATCAATCTGAGTTACACCCCCACCCTTTGATACATATCATGACATATATTTATAAGAAAAATGCAATGATTAAATAGTATTATAATATAAATTAGTTTATAATATATTTCTAAAAGAGAGAGCAATGACGTCTGAATACACTGATTGTGACAAACTAAACACTGAGACATGTATCCTGTGCTAGTTGGAGAGTGACAGACCTATTTTCAATTAACAGGCAAAACCTTGGAAATGGAGAAGAGTGAATACATGCATCTCTGCTAGACTGACAGGTCTGTGTCTGTTAAATATGTGTCCTAAGGTTTGGTTTCTCCCTCAATTAATCAGTAATATCTTTTAAAACAAACACGATAGAACATCAGCAAACCAGGGCCAATTTAATTCTATATTAGAAATGTTGACATTACTCCCAATTTACCTAAACAGTGTTTTATTGGGACTGTAGAGAATAAAAAAAAAATTATTGAAAGTGATCTATATACATTGTATTAGAAAAATTGCAAGCAAATGCCTAAATTAGGAGAGAAACATGTATGCCTGTTTATGACATCACCTCTGACTTAATATGCAAATGAACTGGTTTTCAATGGGAAATGTGTGATTTTCATTTTATGCCACAGGTGATGTCATAAGACTCCACAGACCCATTTAAAACACATTTTTCTCCTAATTTAGGCATTTTCTTGGAGTTTTACTAACACGATGTATAGATCATTTTTCAATCATTTTTTATTTTCTACATTCATGATAAAAACAATGTTTGGGGGATACAGTCCATCAACCTGTGTAAAATAAAATACCTTAAAAAGCTCAAGGCCCCTTTATGCACATGTAATAGTAAAAAGCTTTGGTGCTGAAGCATGAGCTGAAAGGGTTAATAGCAGGCTGAACAGTTCACTTCCCATAATGCTTTCAAGAGAGTTCATTCTGAAACTGTAGAACACAATTTCAGGCTTTTAACATTCTACAAAACCTCTCATTTCATCCCTACAGTGTTTTAAATTTATTGTTCTTTAATTTGAGAATGGAAAAATTGCTGAATATTTTTTTGGGTGTTTCTATGGTAACTCCAAATGCATTAGCAAGCTGGGTAGTTCCATGGCTGATTTTATATACAAAGTGCCAATTTATGTGATAAACCTTTTCAGGCATTTTTACTTGGACAGCACGAGACTACCGGCATCAGCGTCGGAACAGAAGGGGACTGAAATATCAGCACTTTCTAAGTGAAATGTCGTTAGAGGAAGCCTCCGACAGCCAACAAAAAAAGTTTTACCAGCCTACTTTGTTAATATGTCTCTGCCCCCCCCATAAATTGAACATGCTGCCAAGTGGGACTCTCCAGGTGCTGACCACAGTGGGGTCTATTCACTAAATAGGGAGTTGTTGTGAGATGAACATTTAATCTCACCAGTTTGGCTATACATTGTGCCAGGGATGAGCTTGGTGAGTTTGCTTAGAGAGGGAAATTCACAAGGCTTGTCCCTGCACAATGTATAGTTACATGGTGAGAGGAAATGTTCATCCTACCTCAACTCCCCTCCTCTCACCTCAACTAACTTCAACTCACCTCATCTCAACTCACCTCATCTCACTTCAACTCACCTCATTTCAACTCACCTCATTTCACCTTATCTCACTTCAACTCACCTCATCTCACTTCAACTCACCTCACCTCACTTCAATTCAACTCACCTCATCTCACTTCAACTCACCTCATCTCACTTCAACTCACCTCATTTCAACTGACCTCATTTCACCTTATCTCACTTCAACTCACCTCATCTCAACTCATCTCATCTCACCTTATCTCACTTAAACGCACCTCATCTCACCTCATCTCACCTCACCTCAGCACAGAAAAGTACTTGTATTATCAGATTTCTGCAGTGATATACTACATCATTTTGTATTTTTCTGCAAACACATATTCATTGTATGAGTACACTTTCCACAGATTATATTTACACTTTAATAGTTTATAGAGTAATTTATTCATTTATAAAAGTGCGTAACCAGGAAGAATACACTGAGACGCCTTTTGTGTATAGGTAGATCAAGTATTAATACAAGATATACATCTAGTACCTGGTAGTCTAGTGGTCTGGCACTGGGCTTTGGCTAGCCGGTGTGTGGGTTAATGGTCTGGCACTGTCTTTTTTTTGACAAGTGTGTCAGTTATGTGGGCTTTGGCTGTAAATGTTTGGTTAATAGCCTTTGTCACTGCGCTCAGGGAAATGTTTAGCTTACCAGCAAAAATGTTATAAAAATATTTTAGAAATATCCCACCAGACCCGGCCAGCACTGGTCGGGGTACATATCTGGGGACACACTAAGGCCAGTGTCAAATACATCAATTTGGGGATTGTCCTATACAACTGGAAACATCTGGTCCACATTGTACTAGGTTCCAAGAATGCCCAGTTTGATTAATAAAAATGACTGGACTTCTGGTTGATTCACCTCTTTCATGTGAAGAGCTGACTGTCACTAGCACAACACAGTCTGATTCAGCTCTTCCCATAATTCTCTGCTCTCTGTGACCACACTGCTCAGTGCAGACCTATGTCCTTTATTACACTATGGCATTTCTCTGTTTTCCTCCATATTTTTAGGATTATAGTTTCTTTTTACTTGGGAGGAATATGCCACTTGACTCATGTCTACATGGTGTTTATTTGGTTTTGTTTTTATTACTGTTTATCCACAGTGCCTTTGATATCTGTAACTGATAGGACAATCACTTAAGATCTTTATGCTCTCACTCTGCTCTGATTGCCTTAAAGTGCATTACATTAACTGATTGGTCCGGGGCCATTAGGAATTTACTGTTTCAATTAACTGCAAAATGCCACTTCAGCGCTAGTCATTTTACATTTTGGGAAAATGTAATATCAGATGTGAGGGGGTGAATAAAAGCCCCCACGGGCCTTGGCAAAGGTCACAGAATCCTGTAAAATTGCTTAGATAATGTTATGCAATTTTATTCACACATCTTTCTAGGATTCATCTACCTTGACATGCTTGCTTTCCAAAGGGAATATTACTGCCATGCCTACCATGCAATGATCATTTTAACTAGGGGCTGTGTTCTTGCTCATATTACTTATAACACATACTTATATACGGACCAGGAATAGACAGACTTTTTCGGCTTAGCTTGCTGAGGGTAATGTGGAGTGGAAGCTTGAAAAATACTATCCGCATGTGCCAGTTACTCAAATCCAATTTTTTTTTATTATTTGCAAAATAGCAGATTGTGTGGATTTAATGTATATATATCTCTAACAAATAATGAAAGACTGACACAATGACTTGTGGGATGCAGAATCATCATTCAGGGATGGGATACTACCTGAGCATCAGTTCAGGCAGCAATGTTTGTACATACTTTCTAATGTCAATGCCTTTGCAAGCAAATAAGGATTGCAAGCAATGTAACTATCCAAAAATGTTCAGTCAATACTTAGCATCAAAAACTTGAATGATGCCAAAAAAATGCATCACTAAGACTAATCTAATGGCAAACCCTTCTCCTGATTTAAAATGCAGACTTTCTGAAGCAATAAACAGTAACATGTGCAACTGAAAATAATATATAACTCCCACAGCCATTACATATATTGCTCCATGTCTCTACATGGCCTTTGTATGAGCTAGAAAGAGAGAACTGCAGGGAATGAACACGGGAAGTTCAAACTCAAGGCCAGAGTAGCCAAGTTGGAAAAGTTCTAACTTCAGCTGCATTGGAGAATTTTTCCAACATGGGCCTAAGGTTTGAAAATTCCATCTCAATTCCCTGCAGTTCTATTGAGTAGACCATTTTGTTCCATGACTTTGTAGCATTGAATGGGTCATTAAGCAGATGCACACAGAGGAAAATAACCCTTTTAGTGCTTAAAGAATGGCTGACATTGCATGAAATGATGCTGAAAAGTCTTTGCTCACAACACCATATATATGAATAAAATGTCCGGTGTTTTAAACATTTAAGAGTCTCTGAACTGCTGTTAGAACAGTATGATCACTGAATAAGTGAAAATCAAATACTGTCCTTACCTCACAATCTCTCTCCTCACACTGGTAAGGAATCCCCACTGTCAGTCTCTGAAACATTGTACTATATCACTATGAATCACTATGAATCTGAGGGAGGGCGAAGTAAAGATGACTGAACAGCATGTCAGGCGGCAGCCAGACAATGGATAAGGATTATAAATGAATCAATATATCACTATTATCCCCTGTCCTTGGTACACATCTACATTTGCAGCAGTGTCTCTGGCATTGGGATGCACTGATTCAATGTTAGCTAGGGAGGTACAATGAAGACAGATGGAGAAATCACAATGATACACACATTTCTGATGTCTTCATGCCCTTGTGTGTACACAATCCACCACACAAATGTCCTTTTTCATTGTGATATCAGAATGTTGAGTAAAGCAGGTTAAAAACACTGTGGTTATTCTTATTTTTAGAGAGTAGTCATGTTTATAAGTATACAGACTGCATTGTAAAACCATTAACTTTTTAGTTAAATTGATTATTAATCCACATTGTAGTTTTTTTTTTTAACTTACTAAAAATATTACATACCTTGCATGTGTTAAGGAAGGACAGTGCTTGTTTTGGCCCCAAATCCCTCTCTCATTTTTTCCCTCCCCTCTTATCTAATAGCGCTGAATTTTTGTTCTATGAGCGAATCACAGAGCTCCAGAGAAATAAATCAAACGTGTAATGAGATCAAGAGAGATGATCAATGGTTTACATTCTTGTGCACAGGCTCAATTAAAGGGGCTCTGTCATCCTAAACATTGCTAAACTATAACCATTGAGAATAAGATTTTTTTTGATTTTTTTTTAAATGATCTTCATTGTGTTAGAAATATTGAATGGAAATGCATGAAATAAGTGAAATATGTGTTTTAAACATGCCTGTGGTGTATCCTGCTTATCATATCATCTTGTGGCTTGATATTTAAATAGCACATTTCCCATTGAAAATGAGTTAATTTACATATCAAGTTACAGTGATGTCATCAATATCACGTGCATAAAATCCTACTAAAACAATATATTTTTTTTTATTTATTTATTTATTTAGAAAGTGTTTTACCAGGAAGAATACTTTAAGATATCTCTAGTTTTCAAGTACAGTATTTGCTCGATTATAAGACGACCCTGATTATAAGACGACCCCCCAAACTTTGGATATTCCTTTAGGAAAAAAAATAAAAGCCTGAATATAAGACTACCCTATAGGAAAAAAGTTAAACTTGTATATATGCACATGTAAATTGCTTTTTTAATAAAAAATTATATCAAAAAAATGCATTTGTTTTTATTTCCTTTTATGTGCCAATTCTGCCTCTCTTTCCCTTGCCCCCAGCTTTGTCTCTCTCCCCCTCCCTTTGATTCCCCCCTCTCCTCTGTCTCTTCCCCCCCTTGTTTCTCTCTGCCCCCCCTCTGTCTCTTCCCCCCTTGTAGCTCTCTTCCCCCCTCCCTTCCCTTGTTGCTCTGTCTCCCCCCCTCCCTCCCCCTGTCTCTGTTTCTGCCCCCTCCCTCCCCCTGTCTCTGCCCCCTCCCTCCCCCTGTCTCTGTTTCTTTCCCCCTCCCTCCCCCTGTCTCTGTCTCTGCCCCCCTCCCTCCCCCTGTCTCTGCCCCCCCTCCCCCTGTCTCTCTTCCCCCTCCCTCCCCCTCACCTGGAAGTCGATCCCTGGTGGCTAGTGGGGGCAGCCGGGGGATGTCTGCACGATACGTGCAGACATCCTCCATGCTGCCCGACACGGCACTCTATTATGACAGACAGCTGGTCCGTCATAATAGTCTGCCGTGTCGGGCAGCATGGAGAATGTCTGTACGTATCGTGCAGACATCCCCCAGCTGCCCGATTTACCCTGGTGGCTAGTGGGGCAGCAGAGGAAGTCTGCGCGATGAGCGCAGACCTCCCCTGCTGCCACCCGGCACGCTCGCCGGGACTTCTGTGACGAAAGCGGAGGTACCCGGCTTCTTCACAGAAGCCCCGGCGGTCGTGCGGGCCGAAGCAGGGGAGTCTGCGCTCATCACGCAGACATCCCCTGCTGTTAGAGAGGGGGATCCAGGTCCCCTGCAGCTCTGCTGGGGACCTGGATCCATGTCTTATAATCTGACCTCAATTTGAGGTCAGATTATAAGAAGATCTCGATTATAAGACGAGGGGTAGTTTTCAGAAAAAAAATTCTGAAAAAAACCTCGTCTTATAATCGAGCAAATACGGTATGTCCTGGGCACCCAGTCCAGAATGGAGTTACACAGAGTTACACATTTAACAGTAGATAAAGAATACATACATATATTAAACACGTTGGAAGGAATTTATATATATAGATCATGTATTCTTTACATTCAGTGTAAGCAATGTTTAGGTTGACAGGAGTCCGTTTAAGTGAACCAGAGTCAGAAATGTAAGTTCGCTTACAAAGGATTGTTTAAGAAATGATAAGCCATTTATCAGCAATGATCAGCATGGTTAGAGGAAACCTTATAGTAAGGTTTACATTAGATTGTGGATAAATAAAGGAGCTGCACTAAAAAAGGATGTTCTACCTTTACGTAACAGGAAATGAAGCAATCCTGGTCGTGTAAGTGACATTGCTGTCCTCTAGAATTACGATACACACAGCAGCAGACTGCTTGGAACACCGTATTAGATTTTTATGTATTATGGGGAATTACTTTGCTTCAAACAGAAAAAGTATAAGGCAAAGAAACACAGAGAGAAAGACAAAAAGGAGACAATGGTACACACATTCCAAAAAAGGTAGTACTGGAACTATCAATACTTATGAAAGAAAGATTAGAGAAAGACACAGTTTCAAGACGGTTATCACTATGTATTATCGAGACACCCACAAGAGAGAGGAAGGTAGACATTTTAATTGCTGCCTCATTCATCAGAATCCTGTGGTCGATGACAGCAGTCCTTCCATAAAGTCATCAAAACATCTCGTTTTAGGCAGAATTCATTGCCTCGAAAAATGTTTAATATATCCTAGCGTGCCCTGCATCATTTCTGTACTCCAGCTGGAGCTTCCACTTTAGAAATGAGCTATTATGTCTAGCAATAAGTAGGCATTCTGGGTTCTAACAATGCAAATATAAGTGCTAGAGGGCAAAATGTACCGACCTTGCAGGCCAAAACAAATATGTCTATGTTTTGAGGCACAAATAATAAAGAGGGTCGACTGCGGGGCAAACTTATAAAAATGATGAAAAAAAAGCATGGAAACCAATCCTTATGAATAGATCACTATTAGAACATTTCCCCCAGAAAATACCTTATTGTGTCCCTTTTCCACACATTCTAAAAAGATCAGCCTCAAGGGTCAGAGGTAAGACTGAATTATTGATATTTGTTGTGACTTAAGGGTCTGCTCAATAAAGAGAGACTTGCAGGGAATTGAGATGGGAATTTCAAACTTTAGGCCAAAGCAGTCGAGTTGAAAAAAGTATCCAATGCAACTGAATAGGAGAATGCTTCCAACTCAATTACTTTGGCCTTAAGTTTGAAATTACCATCTCAATTCCCTACAATTCTCTCTTTACTGAGTAGACCCTCTCATTTTTTTTTTTTTTTTATATAATAATGATGTCAATTTATGAATTATATCCATAGTTTTCTCCACTTCAAAATGGCCACAACATACTGCAAAACAGCTAATTTAAAGCAGATTTTTAAAAATCCATGCCTTGGGCAGAATTAATGTGACTATTTTTATTTCAGCATAAGACATGGAGCCTTCCTCTTATAAATAGTTAAACCCTTTACAAATAATAATAAGAAAAGAAGCGAACTAGAAATAGCTCGTTATGGATAAACCTATAAGAATTATTTTACAGCTTTCCTCTATAAAAAACCTCTGGTTTACATTTCTGAAACAGGTCAAAATATTGTTCGGGCCCATAAAACATAACAGAGTCTTTGCGGTATTCAGGTATGCACTGCAATACTAATGTCATAAACCCCACACAACACAGCTCTACAGAAAAATACTTACAGATTTTTAATATCGACCGCACCTCGGAAAGCTTTTCTTGGGATTGCCTGAAGCTGGTTTTCACTGAGGTCACTGAACAAGGGGAAAAAGAGAGGTAGATGTTGAGCCTCCAATGTAACTGACATTTACAAATATCTCTTAGCAAGATGCTGTCATATACATATATAATTGGGTAGCCATCTTTTTTTTTTTTTACAACAAAAATTAAAAATCAGCTGTTGTCTTCATAGACTTAACATTGGCATCAGCCCAATTTGCTTACTGACTGGGTGGCAACCCTAATATATATATATATATATATATATATAAAGTGGACATGTTTTTTCAAGCAACTGTTTTCCTTGATTTCATGATTATTCCTACTTATTTGATTTCTTTAACTTTTTTAGATGGTAGAAGCAGTTAAAAGACAACTGTCGGCAAACAAAATAAGTTATGTTTAATTGAAAGATTGCACCAAATTTAGGCATTTTAAATAGCATTTTTTTAAACAAAAGAATACAAAAAAAAAAAAAAGAATACAAATAAATTCAATTATTGAGCACTACCTGCTTGTGTATTTATATCAGGGGGCAGACATGTTGGGTCAGATCTTCATTCACCTGACCCAACATTCTAAACAACATGTCTGCCTCCTGATAGAGTGATACAAGCAAATAAGGCTCTGTAAGGCTTTTTAATTCTATACTTTTATTTCCTATTTAAAATGTCTACACTTGATCCAATTTTTATATTAAATAGAACTTCATTTTTGCCAACAGTTGTCCATTAAAGGAGGCATTTGGAGCTCAACTTCAAAAGTGTGTAAAAGGGATCAGTATTTCTAGCGATTTACCTATTGAAAAGGTGGAACAAGATCAGTATTAGTGAAAACAAAAGGGGAGAAACTGACAGTGCCCTTTAGAGTTAATTTCCATATGTATCAATATCCTTAATATTAAGCCTAAACATTGTTTGTACTGTAGATGTAGAGAATAAAATAACGATATTTACATTGTGTTAGTAGAATTAAAAGGAAATGTATAGACTATAACAGTTCTTGCTGCCTCTTAAATTTTGTAATGGTTTTACATGGACCGCTATGGAGGTAGCATTTCCCTGAATCCTAAAAATGTGTCAGCTGTTTATGACATCACCTTGTCGCTTGATATGCAAATGGTTTCCACAAAGTGATGTCATAACTAGGCGACACTACATTCTTTTTCTTCTAAATCTACATGTTTGTTTGCAATTCTGCACAAGGTTTATACGTTTTTATCCTCTACACTCCCAATTTAGGTGATTGGATCCTTTTTATGAAATCATTTAATTATACGAAAAGGTACACAATAAATCAAGTATTTAATTAGAACACTGTCAGATGTATACTACATGCAATGTGGGCAATTAGAAAGGAAAGGCTGATAGGATCAAGATGACTTCCATTACCATAGTAAACGAGCAAAACAAGAATCAGCAAACATATTATTCCATAAACACATTAAGTCATTTTGCAAATTCATCCTGACTTGGCTGGGCTGATGCTCATTCCCAGAAAACAGAAGGGTTTACTCAATCAAGAGAGAATGGCAGGGAATTGAGACATGAACTGCAAACGTGAGGCCAAAGTAGCTGAAAAAAAAATCTCCCTATCAGTTGCATTGGAGAATTTTTCCAAATTGGCTATACTGGCCTGAAAGTTTCGCTTTGTTGAGTAGACCCCAGGAAAAAACAAAGCTATAAAAAGGTTAAAAAAACAAAGCAAGAAACAACTACCCTGGCAAACGCATGCTAATTGTTCGACCAGAGAGAAACTGGGATGGGTTAATCTATTAAAAAGTGAATTTATTTAGCAATACAGCAGATGAGTACTATTCCTTGTATGATAATAAGTATTACAAATAATAATGACTAAATATGGTTTCCTCTGAAAAAAAATCCTTGTTCCCTTATAGCATTTACTCCAAAAATAGATTGTTTCCTGTAGTCTCAGCTAAATAAGGACAACGAGGGACTAAACCCTAAGAATAATTTGTAATGAGGCAGAAGAGTTACCTCGCTAAGATTGCCTTTGGAATGGTGCAAAGATTTTACGCCATCCAAACATTATTATAGTGTCTGTTAAAGTAAAGGTGAAGGGGGCTGCCATTTGATGCAGCAGCATGGTGGCAGCTTGTATCCCTCCACTGTATTACCACCTGCTCAGTGTAAAGAGGGGGGTAAGGATCTCTGCAGACAGGCCTGCTTATCTACATATGACATTCAACCAAAGCTATTGCTCAGTACTCAGCATTGTTCTATATCCATGTTTTAGTCTCGGTTTCTACAATCTCACTGAATATTGCAGAATTGTATAATACCTTTTTATTGGATAAACAGTATTTTAGAGCTTTCGGGGGACCTCCCTTATCAAGTTAAGAAATGCTTTTTTTTTTTACATGAAATAGGGCGTACTCCTGGATGCTTGTTATTCCAATATTAAAACAGATTCTGTTACTCCAGACCACAATATTCCTACCTAGAAGAGTATTTGTCCTGTTGCTGCAATTAAATACATGTTTCGACCTTGGACTCTCAGGATCCTGGCATTAATTATTCTGCCTCACACTGCCAGCTATTAAAAAAAATATGTGCTCTTTAGCCTTATTATCAATACACAGTAGCCCATGCTAACCCTAATTAACCTTACAACGTGGGAAAGATAATGTCAACTGGTTGCTAAGGTTTGATGGGTTCAATGTGTCTGTTTAATTAACCGGGAAAGTAATATACATCATATTACCAGAGCTGTTTAAATCAAACTGACCCCTCCGAAAGCCCCTGTCTACTGCGTAAGATAACTCTCACCATGCACAGGCAGATAATTATGCTAGTAATCACTGTATCTGTTAAGAAAATGTTACTATAATATGCATACGTTGTACACTTTTGGCATACTGTTTTGAACCTCTACTCCCAATGTTCTCAGCCAGCTAAACATAAAAAACAGATTTTTACCCATAGAGATGACCAATTATTTAAACCACATCATTGGAAAACTAGCTCTGTAGTAGGTCACGCATAGATTGAAGGACACTAATGTTCTTTTCCATAAGAGGACAATTTTATTAACAGATATTTTTTTTTTTACATCATTTAGCACTAGTCATACTAACAGAACATATGGCAAGTAAGCAGAGATATAGAAATACACTGTGATATAGTGTCTAGCATACGAGGCACCATATGTTGAGGAGTTATATTCACTGCACTGTACTAAAATAAAATAATAAAGATAATGCTCTGTCTTTAAGCATTGGCTTCTCTCTTTATAACCGACAGACAATAAAGCCTCGTAGTTATTATTCCAAGATATTGCTTCTAGTCATTACAGTAACGTCCTTGCTTTAATGCCATTTTATTTATAGATTATTTTATGTCTCCCCCCCCCCCCTACCAAATGCTGCTTCAGCATTCTTAAAAAGAACAGAGCCTAATTATGTAAAAGAAAAAGCGAGCAGGAGCATTTCTCTTTGCGTTTGCTCGTTTGTATTTGGAAGGGATATACCAGGCCTTGAACAGAACTCATAAATCTAAAAGAGCATGGCAACCTGCTTGCTAATTTAATTACCAGTAATTTTATTTCCCCCCATGGTTTAACCTTCCTGAAAGTCTGCCAGTGATATCATAAATCTCTAGTGCCATCCACTACTGTGAAGAAGAAGAAGAAGAAAAAACCCCACTGACTAATGGTTAATGACTAATGTGCCCCCATATCTTTTATGGGAAAAAATAAACCGCTGAAATGGCGGTGGGAAGTCACAGGACCTGATGCTGAGAAAAAAATAATAAAGAACAACTTAAAAATGAATGTGGTGGGAGAAATGAAGAAGGAATCTTATATATATATATATCAATGCTATAGATTTCTGGAACAGGGAAAAAAGGTTAAATCAAAATGTAATAACTGGAAACGGCAGAATGCAATCAGTTTTAATGAAGAGACAGGAAAACGTTTGGTAAATGGACCTGTGCATATGGCTGGAATAATGTACAAACTAAAATGAGGCAATGAGTAAAGACTATCGTGAAGATCAGTACAGCCTTGCTGTATTACTAAGGTTTACTTATCCCACACATGACAAGTCAGGCAAGTTATTTATAACAAATATATTGTTACATCTCCCCTCAACTACACCTCACTTTTAGTGAATACTAATCCCTGAAATTGTACCAACCTCTAGCGTCAGCGGTTCAGGTTTTCCGCAACTGAACCCTTGTGGCGCCCCACCCGTTTTCTAAAACATGACTTTCAGACAGGGTCATGTACCTGACATAAGAGACGAAGCTATAGACTATACATCATATCTCC